>JABCKI010006199.1:0-11465 GCA_018282025.1 Sphagnurus paluster
CAGTACCAGGCTGGCTTCCCATGCCGACCATCTCCTTCGATACCAATACTATCCAGCTCACGTCCTTTTCATTCACCTACGACGGTCTGTCTGACGTGACAACGCTCAATGGAATCTTCGAGGCGATAGGGCCTCGTCTACAGGATTTGATCGTGTGTCTCAAATCACCAACATCTGAAAGGTGCAATGGTGCGTTATTGTATCATTTTTTTTTTTTTTATTGAATGTTTTATAGATCGTGAGGTGGAACATTTGAGCCTGCGCGCATTTTCAGGTCTCTACCTTTTAAAGCTAGACCTGGACTTGTGGCGTGGAACGTCACAGCTGTTGCGACTTCTAAGCAGCCTCCCGCGTCCTGTACCAGATCTCATGCGCATCATAATCGAGATCAACGTGAGCCGTGACTTACGGGCTAGGGTCTGGGAGGGTGTAGAGGCACTCCTGACCTCTTTCGAAGAACCGCCAATGCTGGAATTGGAATTCGTGTTCGAAAATAAGCTGCACCTCGACACGAGTGAGGAGATGTTAGAAATGTTCATCCAGGCATACCTCCCCCAATACGTGAGGGCGGATCTCCTCTCTTTTGATTCTTGCGTTTTGGGGCAAGGTCAAGGCAGTGAGGACGGGGTTCTTCTGGGGTATTAGCACGCGCACTGCATGTCAAATCGTAGTCTAAGCTTTGTACATGTGGGTCACAGGTAGCTACCCATTTTTGTGCTCCTCACAGAGGGAGAATATTACCCTGGTCTCATGTGGTGTATTGGATAACATGTATCGTGGTCTCTGGTGCTCTGTCCTGCGCTGTGAGTGTTCTGAGAGTACCGGAGACCGACGATCCTGACTGGTTGTGAGACACATGTGGCGGATCCTCTAACATATGGAGGTGCACATGTTTTGTGAAGTGACTCTCTCTAGGTACTCTGAGAGTACTGGTAACAGCAGATCCTGGCATGGTGTAAGATGCACTTGAAGATTCCCCGTACATATGTTGGTGTGCATACTTTCTCCCGGGCCGCGGACCACACACCCCGACGCGCTGAAGCTTCGAAGTGCCATGCAGACTACTCTGAGGGCGACAACAGTGCTAAATCTTCATCCGTGGTGGATGCAGACAAGAGAGGCCTTTGAGAGGTTTGTCACATAGTCCGGAGTATTCAAAGACCCTTAAGTGATCGTGATTTATGCTACGGCACCTCAATCCGCACCGCGGACCACGAGTGTCCTCAACAATCTCCTGTAGTGAAGATGGACAGGATCCATATACCTCCGAAGCTTCTCACACCTGTATATTGCAGACCTGGATGAGGCAGTTATTGTGAGACTGACCCCGACCGCGGACCACATACATCCCTATGCGCGGAAGCTCCGGAGGACAATCACTTGCGTCTGGCGCACATGTAGGATGACGGTGGACCTCCGCGGAGAACGTCCAATACCGTGCACGAAGGACGATACACTGAGAAAGTTGTCTATCCTGACTTTTTCTCTTCCTTAAACGCACATACGTCCATTGCTGTGCGGCTGGTATTTGTATCCTTTGCCACGTCCCGGAATCTTTTTGGGGTGCGATAGCACTCCGCGGAGGAGCAGCTTCTCAACAGCACTGTCCGAGGCGTCATAAATATTGTCCTTTCTACTCAACCTCAATTCCATCACACGTAGGAGGTCACCTAGTCGGCCCAGTGGGAGTGCAGAGTCTCTGTAGACATGCTCCCCTGAGATGCTCGGCGAGTATCTGAGGAAGGCTGTTCTTACGTCCTTGCCAAACTCAATTCAGTCGCCCAGTAGTGTACGGCGAGTTTCAATGGTCGCTTCATAGGAACATGCCGTGAGAATGGTGCTGGCATAACTTAATTGTATGTGAAAGGTGCTCGTAGCGTACCGGAGAGGAGAGTCCGAGTAGGCGTTGTCCTATCAGTCCAAATATCTGTTATTCTCGTCGTGCAGCCATGTGGAAGTGCTCTGCTCATTGACCTACCGGAGGCAAGTCCTAATTTTTATTATTACTTAGCTACGCACCTGAGAGAGGATAGTCTATATGTATTTTTGCCTAAGTACACATGTGCTCTCCTACAGGAGAGTCTGAGCATTAGTTACTAAATTTAAATACTCTGTTGCAAACGTGCTTCTACCTGGTGCTGTTGGAATATTGGAATCAAGCCCACGCGGCTGCATTTGAAATATGTTCACTCACGAGATTATATTGTTACTGTCTAGCCTTTTTTTACTTATCACTCCCCCTCGAGACGTTCCGGATCCCTTCGCGTTTGATATTATTTTACTGCTTAAGTACCTATGATAAACACGAAGCCCCTCGCGCGATTGCGAGGGTCCACTGCTATCCCGAGTGAGTAAGAGAGACATACCCATTTTAACAGGTGCTCCGTGAGCACCTTAGCGACTGGAGTCTGCGCATTAACTTTCCTCCTGCTGAGCTGGCCTGCTATGCTCAGCGAGCACCTAAGAGAGGCGAGCGTACATGCCCGAAACTTTATTCC
This sequence comes from Sphagnurus paluster, assembly GCA_018282025.1. Lineage (NCBI taxonomy): Eukaryota > Fungi > Basidiomycota > Agaricomycetes > Agaricales > Lyophyllaceae > Sphagnurus > Sphagnurus paluster. The sequence goes on from JABCKI010006199.1 coordinate 2,499, forward strand.
AATCGGGCTTCTCGTCTCCAGGTACACTACCATCGTTGTATCGCTCCCATCATATATACTCCTAATTGGCGAGCGCATGAGAGAGGTCTATACCTCCGTGACTCAAGTCTAGTCGCCTCAGAGAACCAGACCTAAACTGGCATGCTGTTTGAGAAATCGTTGCTCAGGTGCAAGAGTGGTGATGCTCTGCAAGCACCCAGGAGAGCGGTGATCAGGGAGTATGTGTCGAGGCAGAATGTACGTTGAAGATTTGAGCACCGCGCTGAGGAACAGGAAAACGAAGAGATGCGGGAAGGAGCCGTACCACAGATGGCTGTTGTAGATGTGGGTTTGCCAACTACAACGACTGTTACTCCGCGGATGAGGGAACTCCAGCCGCCTCCTCCGCCACCTCAATATGCCACGGGAACGTTCATACAATGTCTTTTCTTGAGTCATATATTATTGTATCTGATATTGGACACATGAAAGACAAGAGAATACTCTCATATGGTGTTCAATTCGGGAGCAGCAGGGGCTGCCGGCCGTGTAACCTTTGTCCGCAGATGGGGTAGCCGTCACACAAGCGGCCACATTTCTAGTGGTTGTTGTCTGAACTTGTATCTTCACATTTTGCGATCGGACATGCCCCCATCAGGTGCTCGCAAAGCACTCGAGAGGGTAGTGGAGCATCTGATAGCACCAGAGACAAACACCCCTGTCCGCGGACCTCACGCCTGCATGCCCTGTGCGTCGGAGGGTTACAGCATGCATAGCAGAGAGCTCCGGGTGCTCTGAGAGCACTGGAGACAGAATATCCTCCGTGGTCAGACACAATCTCATGGGGGTGGTCCAGCCAGTGAGAGACTGAAACATTGCTATACACCGGACTTGTACCTTTGCATTTCGCGGTTGGACCCAACCCCATCAGGTGCTCGCAGAGCACTCGAGAGAGCAGTGGAGCATCTGAGAGCACCGGAGACAAGCACCCCTGTCCGCGGACCTCACGCCTGCATGCCCTGTGCGTCGGAGGGTTACAGCATGCGTGGCAGCATGCTCCGGGTGCTCTGGGAGCACTGGAGACAGAATATCCTCCGTGGTCTGACACACCCTCTCGGGGGTGGTCCAGCCAGTGAGAGACTGTGAAACATTGCTATACACGACTCCCTCTATAGCCACCGACCACACTGACATTTGTCTTAATTCTACCGACCTCAATATTCGCGCAACGTAGTGTGTTCAATAATCTGGACGTAAAGACAGAATTTATACATGAAATAACTAGAAAACGCAGGGTCAAGAAAGTGAGTTCGTTGCAATGTCGAAATCGAGGAAAGCACGTACGGGTCACATGTGAGGCACTCCGCGAACTTTGCTGCCTCAATCAATCCTGTCGGCAGCATACCTTTCGGCACTAGTGGGACAGCGCAACTCGAAACGGAAGAACTCACTTCCCCAGTAAAATGGGAACACCCCCTCAAACAGGGAGCACACAAAGTCTTCATGCTCGTCTATCTGCAATTGGCTGTTGAAATGTATGTGGATGTGGAGCGTCGGCGGCTCCTCCACAGCGGTGAGTTTGTCGTGAACTCCCGCCCACACCTCAGCTTCCAAGTCGCGCATTCCATCAACCTCGATCACAACCAGCAGGAGTTCCGCGGGGTGTGGGAGGCTGTCCAAAAGCCGCACGAGGTGTGTCCTTCCGCGCCAAAGCTTGACGTCGAGCTTCAACTTGCGCAGATTTGGAAAAAAGCACAAGCTCAAATCTTCAACATGGTACTCTACGAAAATAAACGTTCAGCCAGGGGGAAGACGATAAGGTTGGAATAACATACTGTTTCTCAGTCCGATCATCGCGGATTGGAGATGTAAACTGAGATCCCGGAGACCTGGTGCAACTGCCTCGAACAGTCCATCCAGTTGTGTGATATCAGATAGACCATCGTACGTGAATATGAACGACATTATACGGCAGGTGGGGGTTTCGAGGAAAATGGGAGGCAAATGACAGCTACCTGGAACCGATATGATAACCGTTCGAAGCGAATCGACGGAGAGAAAACGCTCGAGCAGATCTCCAAGCCCACGAAATGTTAGCTTCCCACTGACGCCGGTGGCAAGGACAGTGACGGTGATGGATTTGAGACGTGGAAGTCTCAGAGATCCAAAAGGTTTCCACGATTGGCCCACGTACAGGGTGACGTCCTGGGCATACGCGGCGAATATCGGGCAGGACAGTCTCGCCAACAGCGTCACCGACGACTGCTGTCCAGGTATGAGAAAGAATGACCTGTATAAATGCCGTTGCGCAGGAATCCACCAGTCCTTTCTGACGAGGGTACACGTCCACAGATCTCTCGTCTCCAGGTGACTCAGAATCTGGTTTAGCGTACACTTGGAAAAACGGTGCGGCATTGAGGAAGGAGTTGATCTCGGTGAGCACGGAGCAGCAAAGTAACGAGGGAGGTACAGAAACGGGGCCTTGAAATATGATATGAAAGTACACGAGGCAACAAGGCTGAGTGGAAGGTTCGCTGATGTTTACCTCGCTGCTTGCGCCTCAAGGATAGGGGCGAGCGGGCGCACTTGTGAGGATCGATCAGCTAAAAGATGGTATTTCGAGAGGACCTCTATAAATCATATAATGTGCTTTAAAATTAAATGAATGCTGCACCATGAGGTAACTCTTCTTGCAGGTGAAAATCTAAACATCTAGCACAGTGGCCCCAACCATTGAAACACGCTGCCACGGGTTGTAGGACAGGATGCAGGGGTATACGGTCGTATTATAGAGGAAGGGTCCTAGATCTTGATGCCCGTCGACGCAGGAATGAACTCCGTACTTCGAGGCCAAGAGATACACAGGAGTAAACTCCGTATGTATCATGATCAGGCAGCCAGATATACCGACTTGCCTCTCCGTGTTGTCTTCGGGCTTTCCGTTCCCGTGGATTCGCGGCCTTCATCATTTGCATGGTCTGTAACACTACGCTTGACGGCAAGCTGGACCTAAACTTGAATCTTGAAACCGAAGCATGGGGTGTACTCCTGCGTCAGTTATGGGCCGGTTGTCTACTCCAAGCCCGAAGTATGAAGTTGACTCCTGCATCCTGACGTGTTTTGTTCACAAATGAGCATCACAAATGTAGTCTAGTTGTCTGTGAAAACCATTCGCCCGATCCTTTACGTGATTCTCCTGTGAATTCAACCCCCCTCCTCCCCGGTCGAGCGATTGGTCGTGAGTCCAGAATGTGGTGGAGCTTGGGATCCCGGGAGTGATACCCCACAGTATACCCAGCTGCAGCTTGAAGATCTGGAATCCTGGGAGTGATACTCCGCAGTATATCCACTGAGAATGCAGTGAGACTTCAAGGTTACACTGGGTGGTAGTAGACGTTGCCCGTCAAGTTGAGTCGAGCGTTCGATCTGATGGGAAACACGTTAGTTGACCCGCCCGCCTTTTTGATTGATTTCTTGGCCGATGTAGTGATCTAGTAAAATCTTAGTCTTCACTTATTATACCTTCGTATGGCTTAGAAGTAGTGGATGCCACTGGTGGGTTTTGCATTGGAGCGTAGGTTCGAGGGTTTGTTTCCCAGCGTTAGCACTTTTTTGAAATATTTAATACATTACTCAGGGCGTCCTTATGCCGTGCACGTGCAGGCAGAAGTGCTCTCGTATGTTATGTTAGTAGCACAAACAAAAAGAATGCCGACGTTGGGAATCGAACACTCAGCTTCTGGATTGGTACAGGGCTCAACGTGAGCGTCCCCTACTCGTAAGCCACACGTACAGATGAAAGCGATAACCTTCACATCTCATTATTGACAAGGTCAGCTCATGTGTATCCATCAACACCATCAAATTAAATACCTGACGCGACTTGACTTCGAACATCTAAGTTAACCTCTACGCCATCATCCTCATTATAATCTCCTTTCTGCATTCTTTGTGGATATACTGTGGGGTATCACTCCCAGGATTCCTGAACTCTGAGCTTGCTGGGTATACTGTGGGGTATCACTCCCAGGATCCCAATTCCTATCATCACCTGCCGCCTTCACGGACTGTCGATTGACTATCTGCAACGCGGGCCTACACCACGATATTTTACATCCTAGAGGCATTCCGCTATTAATCAAAGTTCCCGATTACACACACTCCGTAAGTCCGTCCTTGCTTTTGTTGTGTCATTCCTTTGAGGCGATTTCTGGTTCTTTTTCTTCTTGAAAAGTCTTTGCAGGAATAAGTGGATCTGACCTCTATTGCCTCTAGTTCTTCTTCCACACTCCCCCTCTACCAACAATCATTTCAAATGTCGCAGCGCGGAAGAGGATCCCAAGTACGTATTTTACTACTTCACTACACTACTGTAGGTTTATTGAGTGTATCTTTATCTAGCAGTTCCGAGGACAGGGTCCAAGGCATTCTAACATGCCGCAACATGGAAGAAGTCGAGGACCCAACGAGGTACGTACGGCTCTATCGAATGATAGTAAGATGTTTAGATTGAGTTATACAGCAGTTTCGAGGACACTATGCAACCCAAAATGCAGGTCCTAGCAGCTATCCCGCTCCTGCTCCCGTTCCCGTTCCCGCTCCTGCTGCTCCTGCTCGCCGCCTCTTGCCCGCAGTCAATAAATTCGCTATGTGGCACAATGACGCTGGGCTGGTTGTATCGCCGTTCAACCGCACAATCCCAAGTGTGATCGACGAACCGTGTGAATACACGAACTCCTCAACCCAGCATCAGCATCCAAAAAAACGCCCTGACGATCTCATATGGCTAGCGTTCTATCCCATCAGAGACGTCAATAGTGGGCCGCTTTTCTCTGTGCTCAGCGTCACGCGTGAGGAAATCCACAACGCCATTGAAGAAGTCCCCAATGGTGATGGCCCCGCCAAGTACCGCCTCAAGGAAGACCTCAGAAATAGCTGGGCCCAGCTTGAGGACTCCCTCCTGAGCGTCGTCGAAAGTCTTATGGCTCCACAAAGCCAGATCTACCCTCCTATCCAATATCCCCGGTGGCCTCACCAGTACGGATATAAAGACGCTAATAAATCACGGGAAGGGGTTCTCAACGCCGTGCGAGGTGCAAAGGGAGCGTTCCGGATGCTTGCAGCCGTGCTATCGTTCGCTCTTAGCCTCTGGCTTACGCCGTACGAGGATGACTGCTTCGAGAAAGCTTTCACCTACCTTGCTACGCGTCCACACGATCCTATTCCCCGTGTGTGGCTCGACTCGCTGGCCCGTTCCAGCATCTGTAACCTCGCGCCTGGAACTCGGCCTGGTGCCTTCATAAACCCGTACACGTCACGCTGGGGCCGCGCATTCGAATTTTTCTGTCGAGCTAGCGTCCCTATTTGGATCTTGTGGGGCGAGAACTACAAGGAAAAGGTGAAGTCGATAAGTGATCCGTGTATGGCCAAGGCATATCTTCCGAATGACAAGCTCATCGAGCAGGCAAAGATGACGACGCTGGAGTATAGCCAGCTTATCCTGCCTGGCAGACGTAACTACAGGCCACTCGAAGGCGCTCGAGCACCACCTGACACTGCTCAGTCCAGCTCGGGCATGGATCTACCTCTCGACCAGCGGCGCTCTCAAAGCGGCGGTCCTTATCCCAGTGACACCAGTGCTGCAGGAGAAGGACCCGCTGCCAAAGACCCACGCGCTAATGTCGAGCGGGGCGCACTTCAAAAGCCCCACGAGACATGGGAAATGTTTTTCGCCCGGATGCAAGAGGCCTACGAGCGGAGGAAGACGCAAGAGGACCCCAAGATGAAACAACAACGGGAGGATCATGAGCGATATGCCGCGAAACACGGTTGGAGCAAGGGATCGCGAGTCTTCATTTGGGAGCAGGACGACATCGATGCGTCGTTCTACCGTCGCAAACCTTTGGGCAGAGATCCCGAGGTTATCGAGGGCGAGTGGCGCCAGACCACCTGCCATCAGCGTTTCTTCTGGGGACACCTCAACCAATGGGATCTGTGTCCCCACCTCCCGACGCAGCCTCCAGGCGCGGAGCCCGTCCTATCTGAGCAGGACCTGGATGACCTAGAGGACGAGGATCTCCACCAACTTGAAACGCAGATGAATGCCACCTTCAGCGCAAACAACGAGGCTGTTGGGCCTGGGATGCTCCTGACAGTTCACGCAACATTCGCCCGGCACACCAAGATTAGGACTCTGGAGTACGATTTCCCTCATTCGAACATCGTTGATTACCTGCGGCTGCGGCATGGGTTCAATGCAACGATTGGGGGGTGGAACCCTGGCTGCCACGCAACGGACAAGGAAAGGAAGGATTGTCTGGCGAGGAACGAGAGCGCTCTCGTGGTGAAGAAACTGTTGTATGGGCCGCTTGATATCCAGCTAGAAGCCCAAACCTTTGAGGCCATCGTTGACTTCTGGAACACGGCATTAAACCAGTCGCTGAAGCTCGCGGACCTCCCCATGGGTTGGGATATCTCGCCCACTGCACCCGAGGAAAGTCGTTTGGTTCTGAATCGCAGCATTGTGGCATGTGAGCGGGCGTTCGGAAAAAAGGACGGCAAGGACATGTACATTCTTCAACCTTGTGCGCTATCAAAGCATCAGTCAGAATGGTTTGTCGCTACACCTGATGCGACGACGGTGCTCCTTGTATATCGCAGTGGATGGCAAACAATGTTCGAAATAGCTCGCGGACTGCTCGACCTCGGTATTCCATTTCGCACTGTCATAAAAATGCGCAAGTCTCAATTTCAACAAAGACCATCGTCATTCGATTCTCAGGGGCTTGGTTATCGCCCAAATGATTTCGCGCCGAAACCGATTGACTATCTGGAGTACACTGAAATGCGTGATGAGGTGCTCAAGTCGTTCGTTGGTCGCGCGATTAGGATGGCAGGTGGTCTTGTCGGGAGAATCGCAGCGGAAATTGTGCCGGATGTCGACGTGTTCGCAGGCCCAGTCTACAAAGATGAGGTTGTGGCTGAATCTGTTGGAGATTTTTGCTTTGTCGACGATTGCCTTGAGGACGAGAGGCTGGACGTCGTGTGCGGCGTCTTTCGAGTCCAGCTCAACCATCAGAACCAGCAAGCACACTCCAAGTCGTCATTCTGGCCACAGCACTCTACTTGGCTCCAGAGCGGTCTTGCGGGGGACCAGTGGACTCCTCGCGCCGAGGAATTCTACAGGCAAAGACTGAAAGATTTTGAAGACGGTCGATTCAACATCTTCAGCTCAAGGGAATGGAAGACCAAACACAAGATGGACGTGAAAGCGCTGACTTCTGTGCGTACAACGAGCCGGGAGCTAGCATCAAGTTTCGTTCGACTTCCTTCGTTGGTCTAGGTAAGGAGATCAATCCGATTTGACTATATACCCTGACAAGTTGTTCAGTGCTCTATAGTTTTTGCTGTGCGCCTTGGACTTTTTTTTGTCGTAATTACCAGTCTGTGTTGCATCCCTCATATATCATTTGTATCGGGCAACAATTATCTTTCTTGTTATCAATCTCTAGTGCCCAACCCACGTACAATATTGTATCACTACCTCTGTCATATTAGTATCCCCTCCACTATTTACGCAATCCAAAAAGTGTTCTCTCTATTCGTTACACCCGAGGAACATCTGGGGGTAAGCGCAAAAGAGACTTGAATCTAACACGTCGACAAGGCACCACAGCAGACGAGCTCCTGTGCTGTAGTTCGACGGACCGAGTTTCCATCGCGCAAGGTCGGCGGGATGAGGGCAAGGTGTAGTCCATAGCACTCCGGAGCTGTGGCGATCGGGGGCTTACGGTCCGTGGCTGTCATTGAGGTCCGCGGAATGGTCCTCATAATGCTCCGGAGCTGTGGCGAGTAGAGGCTTGCGGTCCGCGGCTCGTATCGAGGTCCGCGGAATGGTCCTTGTAATGGTCCGGAGCTGTGGCGAGCAGGAGTTTTTGGTCTGTGGCTGGTATCGAGGTCCACGGAACTGTCGCTGTAATACCCTGCAGCTGCGGCGCGCAGGGGGTATGCAGTCTGCTGCTGGGGCAACTCCTTCTTCTCTAGTGCTCTCAGAGCACCCAGAGCAAGAACATTCATGTGGCATGAGACTTGCACCTCAAGATGCGCGAGGTTCCTCCTGTTTCTTTAAAATACGTTGTCTCTTGATCAGTCATGATCCTCCCTCTCCAGTGCTCGCCGAGCACCGGCAGAGAGCAAGATTTGCCAGGCGGTGGTCTGCAGAGGACTTCTGAGTGCTGAGACTGAACACAGTCCACGATGTGTGTCTGCGCCGTAGCGTGGTGCTACCTGGAACACCTACGCACTGCAATAGACCTTATTTTTTTCATTCAATCCCGGTAAGCATTGCGAAAGGCTACACATGTGTGTGTTAACATCAAATTACGACGGATTTAATTAATGTCTTAAACATTTAAAAAGGTACAAAAGTTAGGAATTGAACAAGGAGAACTTGGGCTATGTAATTAGCACAATCGAAGACACAACTACCAATGGGAATCGAACGCCGAGCCACTGCAATTCGATGGTATTCTACGTAGGCAACACTATTGATAAGCCATACAAGCGGATAACCTCCAGGTCGTCAACATTTGTTTGTTGACGGGCAGGTCAACTCACGTGTTTCCCATCAAATTGAACGCTCGACACAACTTGACGTGTAACCTCTAGCATCATACAATGTATCCTTGAAGTCTTCTCACTGCATTCCCAGTGGATATCCTGTGGAGTATCACTCCCAGGATTCCAGATCATCAAGCTGTAGCTCGGTATAGGTATACTGTGGAGTATCACTCCTGGGATCCTAACTTCCAACCATTCCTTCAACCAAAGTACTCTGGACTCACGACCTTCGCTCGACTGATTAACCATCAAGGAGGCGGGGGGGGGGGGGGGGGGGGGGGTGGGGGGGGGGGGGAACCACGAGAAGGGGGGGGGGGTGGTGGGTGAAAGCCACACCAGGGGGGGCGACCCACAAAGAGAGAAGATTTG
>JABCKI010006200.1:0-11452 GCA_018282025.1 Sphagnurus paluster
AAGTTTTCCTAAGTTTTCACGAAGCACAAGGTGCAATGCCAGTTCTTTCTCAGTTGTGCTGCCCTCATTATCATTGCCTTGGAGAAAGATGTATAGATTGAGGGATGTAGTGTATTGACTCGGGCCATCGTATAAGTATTGCAAGTCAGAGAGCTACTGACACTGAGTATATGCACCGCCCTGACTCTACCATGCACTGTCGTCGCTTGAGCCCGTCGCATCCCTTCACTCTCATTGATCCTACTAAAAGCTTATCCCATGTATCCGATCGTGCCTTGATTTGGATAAATATGTCAACAGAGAGCATCTAGTCAGTCAGTGGATGATCAGGGAGGTCTGTGAGTCATGCCAGTCCAAGGGAAGCCCCGGTACACCTAGAAAAACAGATAATGAATGTCGCGCGGGAGCTACCAGTGATAAAAATGGCAACGAGAGCATAACAGAGACAGGTATGTGGTCCAAGAACGCGACGCAGGCGCGACATGGTGGTCGAAAAGAATGGATGACATCGCCATAACACGACCACACAACTTTTTTTTGTTTCCGGCTTTCCGTATATTTATGAAAAGCGCTGTAAACCCCCCAGCAGGCCAAAAACTGGGAGTGAGCGTTAGTAAAGTGTGGAGTGTATTGCACTGACGACAGGAGTATATGACCACGGGGTCTGGATAGCCATAATCTAGGATAGCGAATCTTCATCTTCGACGTTCATCTCATCCATTTCAAACTCATTCGTTGTGTCGAACACCGTATCGAGGTACCCAGTTGTGGACGATTCTAGTTCGCGGCGTGATTTCAAACTTTGCATATTGAGGATCATCCGATATGTCTAAATAGTAGCTGGTGAGGGTTTTCACTTGGCACTGATAGATAAAGGTGTACCATTATTGCAAGGAGGGAAATGAAGATTCTGTGGATAGGCGCGTTATTTCACGTGGAGAGAAAATAGCAACACGTCGACGTACGAGAACATGTTGGGCAGCACATGTACGAGATAGGTGTACGGAATTACAGCCACATAGAATGCTGAAAATATTGACATGTTTAATAGATTAGAGGACTGGATAACTGTGACTGACCGACGAATGAGATGAAGGCTATTGCACCGTCCCTCAGGAGAATATCTGTCAGAGGGTTTGCTTGGAGGTCATAGGTTTTCATCAACGTCATCGTTCCTACAATCGACTGACAGACGAATACTGTGGTGCTGAATCAACTCAATTATCAGATTCGGAGATATTGAACATCGACATTACAGTCTGTGGGACGAAGAAACTTACGTTAACGGCAGAGTGCCAGGTGGCGTCCTCTCAAAGAGGCAGTTTGAATGAAATTGGAAGCCGCTGTAGATCCGCAAACTATACTTGATGAGCATAGTGACTTCGGATATCCACAAAAGTGACAGAAACGCCCCGATATACTTATTGTGACTATGCAATGCATAAACTAGGCTCACAAGCAGATAGTTAATCACGTCAAAAGATATCAATAAAATTCATAAACATACTTCTTAACATGAGAAGCAATTCGAAAACTCCATAAACGACGTGCACCACAATAATCTGTTGGATAAACCACTTTTGACAAATATCTTCGGTGACATAGCTGGCGGACACAATTTGGAAGGTGTAAACTGTGTTGATTCTAGGTTTCACAAAAGCTTCAGAAGAATAAATGACGGGAAAAGACTCGCTCACGTTTGTGCGATCAGTGTAAAGTACTTCGAGAATAAGTAGAGGCTTTTCACGATGGACATTTCGCGCCTAAAATTCAGAATTGTCAAGGAGCTCGAAGGGTGCTATTTTCCCCATTTTGTACGGACGAATAGTACACGGACTTCCATATGTTTTCGTATTCATGTCGTAGGACAATGATTGAGTCCCAAACAAGCCAGGATAATGCAACGACTAGATGTGATATATACAAGACACGATTATAACATAGTCATCATACCAAGATGGAGTGACTCACAAGCTAGGGCATTTCTTGTCTGTTGACTTTCAACTAAGGCTCCAAATGGGCCGACGTGGTGTGGCATGGCTGGGACCGGGAAGGACACTGGAGCAGATGCAAAAGTTATGTTCCGATTTTGAGATTGTATGTATATATGACAAACGTTATCCAGGGCCGTAGGCCTAGAGTCAGATGAGCTGACAGAAACCTTACAATTGATAATTCATTCAGGAAGCCCATCGTACATAGAATCGAGGGTGCGAATTGAGCGCACCTGAAGATTGCTAAAATTAGTTAAAGCTGTTTTCTGGTCCCACCCCCGAAAAATATACGCAGAGAGGATCTGGAAAAAAATGTCACAGTGGGACATGCGGAATCATGATCTCGGATGAGGCGGCGTGTGGCGCGGAGTCTGAAGAGGGCACGTAGCCATTTGAATTTGGCAGTGCAACAGTTCCGCGGAGTGCGAAGTGACCTCGATCAAAAGGGTTAGACTCGGGGGATCAGCGATATAGCTGTGCAGCACTTGAGACAGCCTATTTGGCGCAAAACTAGAAAAATAACAATAGCTCCCTTGCGTACGGCTTGAAACAAGATTCCCACAAGATTTGCCACTTCGCCACCCGAGCACCAACCGAATACGCACCGTCTCCCGGAAATGTCGTCAAAAAACCCACTTGATACCAATATTCGTGCAGACTCCTCGGCATATTCACCTGCCTATGGCGGAAATTTTCTTGAAATCCTTCTCTATTTGGATCCTTGTAATTGATTCCGGAAAAGAATTTCGTCTATCTCTAGCTCGGCTAGTCTTTGTTTGACCCAAGATGGAACTCTGCGACTTACTGCAGGGATCCTTTGCTATGGCCTAGGTTTCCATAGGATAAGTAGTATATGTGATCAGCATAAACAATCGAACATGCCGCTCCTCATGGAACGACTTGAAGTCCTCAGAGATGAGAAATGTCAGCTCTTTTTCCTGTACGCGATATTGCTGCAAGATCCGTGGCTGCAAAGGTGGTAATAAAGGATAAGGGAAATATTATGGCTCGAATCAAATAGGGCTGCGAAGCACACGAGGAAGGGCGAGGGGAAGGACGCGGCTACCGTGATCGAGCGGAGCGCAGGGTATGCGCCAGCGGATTCTGGGTGCTCTATAGCGTTGTCAGCTAGCGCTTGACCAAAAAGCCCAAATCCGAAAGACATTCTATTTTCAGGCTCCGTAAACACGGTGTACCCAAGGTAATCGAGACTCAGGCAAGCTGCTTGGAGAAGTGTCTATGCATGTTGAGCCCTCGAGAGTCCTGGGCGCCGAAAGATCCTTTCTCCGCGCAATATTTATGGCAAGGTTCACGCAATCGAAAGAAAGGGAGTCCAGCGCGCAAGTGAAGGGATTTGGATGAACATTTGCGTCCATATGCCATTATGTGTAGCGGCGTGCAGACCTCGCAGGACACCGGGAGGCCTCCAGGACGAGGCGCTTCAGCTTGCTGCATCGTGTCAAGCGGTTCACCGCCAAGTATTGAATGACCAGCGTGATTTTTCGTAGGCCGGGGATCAAAGTGGAGGATAATGTTCCAAAATAAGGGAATCAACCCATACACGACTAGGTGGCGAAGGTATGGCATTGTGGGGTCGTGGATGACGACGAGCGCTGAGTTGTGCTCGTGAATGATCGACTCGGTGGAGCGCGCGGGCGCTCTGACTCGGATAGATGCCGTGAGCAGATGGGCCCAGCTCGGCCCAGCGTATGAAATCTTCCCCGTATGATAGGGTGAGGGTTGAGAATACTTAGCCGCCAGAGAGCGTGAAATCGTGCGCAGGCGAGCATCGTCTGTGCACCCTGAGATAAAGTCTGGCTGCTCGGCGATAACGATCAGTCAGATGTCTAGACTCGGAAGATGTGTACACATGAGAAATGGTTCTAGACTGGTTAGTTAAAATTCTGCTGGAGAGGATAAGTGCGTACAATAATTTCGAAGAAGCCCAATTTTCAGGTTCAATAGTGTTACTGAAACTCGGAACTCAGCGCTCAGCCATATTACCAACACCAAGTAAAAGTGGCGAAGGCGTCAGAACGATTGGAATTCAGCGCAAGTCGTCGGAACAATCCGAACTGCGTGGCGTCGGAATTCGGAACATACTCGTCCTTTCAAACTTCGACCGTTTGGTGACATATCGCATCAGACTCAAGTAGCTCTTTGCACTGCTCTCACTTGTTCTAAACCCATCTCTCTTTCCTAAACTTATGCTTCATCCACACTGAGGATGATTAATCGATGATTGGCGGTATCAGCGTATGTCTGGGACGTTCTGCATGCTTCCTCGCATGCTCTCATCTTCTCCCGTCGAGTCGCCCACCTGCCTGACTAATAACGAGGATAATCGCAAAAAAAAAAAAAAAAAAAAAAAAAAAAAAAACTTGTGCTGGTGTGCCAAAGGTATGTATGTCGTTGAGAGTCTTTGAAATTAACCACAACATGACTACTTGTCATGGGTTCAGAAGGCCGGGAAGGATACCAAGTTCGTTAGGATAGCATGAGACTGAAAAAATTACATGAAAAGAAAAGTGGAAAGTGAAAGGTATGTGGCCATATTGAGAAACTTCCTATGTTGACCTCTTGTTTACAGATCATTCACTCGTTTGAAGCCCTTGCAAGAGCCTCTAGGACATCCCCAACACTCACGAATACCACACTGGCTACTATGCTGACGTTTTCTCTGCTGCCCGGTGTGACTAGCGCAAGGTGTGCAACAGGGGGCGTTGTCGCAGGCGCATCGAGTGTGACGCTGCCATGGGATCTTCCTCGATTCAAAATGCCAAGCGAATAGACGGAACGGATACCGTACTGTCTGAGCGCTCCCTCAAGAAGCGACACGTTAAGGATGACCTCGGGTGCGCGATAGTTTGTGTGCCGACCATTTTGTCCCAAATGTCCTCGGCCTGAAAGACGCTGTGTAGCTACCCTAACCAAACCCAGATTTATCCCTAATGCATTCCCAGCCCTTGGTGAACCACCGCCTACGAAATGACCGTCGCTATGAACGCCAGCATGGGGGGACCCAAAACCCTGGTTAGGGTTAGGGTTTATATTCTCCCCAGCCCAAGTGGTCCGAGACCACCATTCTGGAGTTGCCTGTGCGTCTTGAATACCTTGACTAGTAGGGGGATATACATCCAAGAAGTCTTCTGCAGGTGGAAGCGGGATGGTTGCATATAGGGGACGCGTGTGGGGGGGTGGTCTTAAGTCTGAACCATCACGCTCCATTTGCGTATTTCTGGCCTCAGAAACCTCGCGGAGTGCTGAATTGCGGATTCGGGAGTTTGTTAAATGCCCTTGGTAAGTATTATTGATCCATTGGGTGTGTCGGCTTGCTGATATGTCGTGTTCTGCGTTTAGCTGAACCATCGGCCCCCAAGCTCGAACGCCGGCGCTCGGGGCCATATAGTTGGCACCCGCAACATCGTATTCGGCCTCGGAATCCGATTGCCAACTCTCAAGAGCTCCGGTGGTGTTTGAAGCTTGATGGTTCAGCGCCGGGCGTGGGCTGTATGATGTCTGGAAAGCGATATCGGGTTGGACGAGCGACGAAACTGGGCCTGGCGTGCTCCATCGACCTCCTGTGTAGGCTTTTCTTAGCAACTGGGGCTCTGGGTCGTGTGGAGAAGCAAGATGTACCTTCGGCATAGGCGCCGCTGGAGGCACCTGTGAGTGATCGGGGCTGGGAAGGAGGGGCTGGGAAGAGTCGTGGAGCCATGGTTGGATGGTTGGATTAAAATGAGGATCGTTCAAGGTTTTCAAGAGGTCTGAATTACGCGCTGAAGAGTCGATGGTGCTGGTTCAGATATGCGTTGCGGGACCATAGGACGGCTTTTTATCAGAGGACATATGGGGATATCCACGAGGCGTACCTGCTCGGTGCGGCATATTCAGTGGCTGTGACATTGCTGTAGATCTCATTTCCCCATAGATCCAACGACGCGTTTACTTCCAGCTGGTATCTATATACTCGAGCCTTGTCATTTTTTGCTGTCATGATGCCGAGCCCATTTTCAGTACGCCTTCATTCAAACTCGAAATTTTGCTTTGCGACGACGACTTCCACAACCCTGAACATAGTGCCGATGGTAACGGGGATTGGGAAATCAACCAGACTTGAAGGATCGTCAAGGTGCGTGACGAAGCACAAAACGCGTCCAGTCAAGTTGTGAAGCTGATAATATTCGCTTCATGCCAGTTTCTTCAGTGAGGTACGAACAGATTCGCAGAGGCTGAGGTTGTACTCTAGATGTTCACAGTACTTCAACTTGACGGTGCTGAGATGCTCTTTACAATTTTTTAATTAAATTAAAATAATATAAAGTGTATAACATGTAAAAACAAAATTCCAGAGCTGCCAAAAACAAACGGCGCAATAGAATACCCGCGGCCTTGTCTATGAAAGGAGCTCGGAGGCAGGCAGGCAGGGTCGAAAGCTTCGTGAGGGCGTCCCCAGCGCTAGTTCTTTTCAATTCTCAGTAGCATGCTCCTGACGATCTACGTTGACGGGCTGGCTAATACTGTTGATAGATATAAGCATTGTGTCATGCATGGTCGTAAGGATGACGTCTTCTTGGAATGCCTCGTTCTTGCCATCGTAGGCAACACCCATCCCTATGCGGATTACGATGAGAGCAGGTGCAATAGCCTGGGTCACATGGGAATGTTAGCACTAACCGGAGGATGCATAAAACGACAACATACGCTCAATTGGGCGAGAACCATCTCGAGCATCACCCCGGAATTAAACTGGATCAGGAACAGAACAAGTTGAATGATTGCGGCAGTGGTATAGATCGCACCCGACTCGATGATGACCCAGACGATGGACATGTAGCGTAGCCTATTCCGAGAGCATGTGGAGGCGGCGCGATAGATTTTGGTTGCGATGAGCATCGTGGATATAATCTGCGTTGCTATATTCAACACGAATGACGCAAAGACCCACTTAAGAATGTTGTGGCTGAAGGATGCGAGGCCTGATGCGTGTGCACTGGAAATGATGGCTTCGAGTCCACATGCTGAGAAAGCTCAGGTGAATTAATAGATATATCGCACTGGCAAACCTACTTGTGCTAGCTAGTAACAGCAGCAGGACCTTGTACGATGCAATTAATATCAAAGTAGAAAGAAGAAAAATATAACGTACTGGGAAAGCAGAAATCCACTTCCACCCCCAGATGACACACACGCGCCATACCTTTGCTCCGGTCAGGACCAAAAAAAAGCTAACACCAGGCAAAAAGCGCATACTAAAAGAGAGTCTCCCAGAATGGTCTAAATCAGTGTAAATAAATGTCCAATAAGTTGATAGGGTCAAGGTAACATACTAGGAGGAAATACAAGGCCTTTCTCTGATGAAACACATTTTGTCCAAAGAAGTCTTGAGGGTCGAGATCGTGCTGATAAATGGATCCGAGTAGGAATTCTTGTAGCGCAAGTGAGATGTGGGCCGTAGAAGTAATAAACATGAAGGTGGTGAATGCCAGCAGAGTGCTACGTCAATATAATCAGCTAAGAGGCAGAACGCGCAAACAAAGGGCACCTACGCGGTGGATCTCTCCCGAGCTCTCTTGTAAGGTTTGCTGAGAAGGATTGAGCAGACAACGCCAAAGACAACTAGGCTGAGTTCACGCATAAGAACATCCATTAGGTTCACGAGTTGATCTCACTAACTGAACTCCTGTTGGAAAAATCAGTCCATAATTCCACAGGTAAATTGACCGTGGTATACCGTATAGTACGGCCTCACACCACAATCCGGCCATGAATGCGACATCTGCAGGGATATCGGATGGCATAGAAGACGTTCGGAAGAGTTTTAGAAAAAGGATGACCAGGCCGGGGATGGCTTTGTGGCTTTTGAAGGTTTCCTTTGAATAGCTATAGCGCGGTAGTCAGGAAAACATTCACCCAACCCCATGGAAATTCTAAAGGGAAAAGTGAAGGGATTGATGCTCCAAGCCCCGGTAGCCAATGGCTAGATTAGTACTAGCAGTTCTCATTGTCAAGAGAGGGAGGGGTTGATATCCCTTTTGCATCGCCTCACCTTGACTTGTTCCAAAAAAGGCGAAGCGTTGGCCGTGTTGTGTCCACTCGTAAAACAGGAGAAAAAAGGACTTTCCACTCCGAGTCCCAACATTACGGTTCACCACAACACTGGACGACGCCAGAAACCTTGCACCGCCTTGATGGGTTTTTCTGCGTGGCAATCCGCGTAATGTATATTATAGCCCCGTAGCCAGTCCCCGAAGGCTAAAGCATCTACAACGTCCCCGGTAGTTGAGAGTTTACCACTGCCTGTTACTTTGGTGCTTCAGGCATGACGGGCAGAAGACCTGCAATCGTCGTGGGCATATCATGTACGATGCGGAATCCCATTTCATGGAACACTGAGAGAACGGATAGAAGGAACACCGTATTGCCTGAGCGCTGCCGCGAAGAAGGTTACGCTAAGCGGGGCATGGTGCGCACGACGGCTTGTGCGCTAACCGTCTCCAAATCTCTTGGTCTGGAAATCCCTGGGTGGTGAGCCTGTCCGATCCCAGAGCTATACCTAGTAAGTCATCCCCAGCCCTCGCTACATCACTGCTCGTCGAACGCCCTTCTCCTTGGAAGACAACCGTAGCCGCTCCTCAGTGCAACACTCTAGTTAGGGCCAAGTTAGGGCTCGGGTTTTCACTGCTCTCAGGCCCAAGCGGTCCGGGACCGCAAGTTCATCGTTGCCTGCGCGTCCGAAATCCCTTCACTAACAGCAGAATATATATGCAAGAGCACAGGTGGAAGCTGCGATATCGTCGTGTACAACGGACGCTTGTGGGGAGGTGGTCTTCTGCTTAAGTCATTACGCTGTATCTGCCCTGTGCGTATTGCTGGCTTCAGGAACATCGCGAAATTCTTCATCATACATAGACGATTATGTCAGGGAAATGTTCTTGGTGAGTACAGTGGGTCCATTGTGCGTGTAGTTGCTAATATGATTTGTTCTAGGCTCGAATGCTGGCAGTTTGAGTGGCAAGATCGGGCTGGGCGAGCGGCGAATCTGGCCCTGACATTGAGCTCATCCTCCTGTCTGCTTCTGTGTTAGGCATTGGTGTTCCTGATGGCGTGGATGTGCAAACGTAGTGTCCTTGAGTTGAAAATTCCCTCAAAGGAAACTCGGTCGGTCTGTCGTTTACTCCACAATGTATGATGGTATGCCCTCGTTTCTCCTTGTGGCGTAATGAAGGCGGTCGTCGTACTGTGTTTCTCGAGGACCAATACTGAACAATCGCTTCGAGAAGAAGAAAGGAATGCACTAGAGTGAAATTAAGGGAAATGTTATACGGAATAGAGTAGAGTATATGCGTTGGAAAAAGTACTAGGTGGATATATTGAATTCCCTGTGAGCCAGAATCGAATTCTATGTCCCTCGTCCTCGTCACAGTGAATTGCCCGAGGAGCTGTTAGGGTTGTGCGAGGGACCAACGCGTAAAAATTAGACAGGCGTGCGGTCAGTGGTGTGTCTAGCTCAGCGTGTCCGCAACGCTCTTTGTTGATGAGCTCTGACCCATGGTGCCGATGGTCGAGGGTATTGTGTCGTGCAAGGTTGTGAGAACGACTTCTTCGCGCGCTGTCTCATTGGTCCCATCATATGCAACACCTAGACCTACACGGATCAGGATCAGTCCAGGTGCGATAGCCTGGGTGATTCGGAAAGTCAGTACTACCAGGGGATGTGCATGACACAGCGACACACGCTCAACTGGGCCAACATCATCTCTAGCATTATACCACCGTTGAGCTTCGTGATACACATGACAAGCTGGGCGATTGCGGCGGTGGTGTATATCGCGCCCGACTCGACGATTAGCCAGACTAGCGACATGTACCGTGACCTGCTCCGCGAGGACGCAGCTGCGGCGCGGTAGACCTTGATTGCGATGAGGATGGTGGATGAGAGTTGGGTAGCCATATTCAGTGCGAGTGTCGCGGTGACCCATGAAAGAATGCTAGGGTTGAACACGAATCGCGGCGAAGTAAAGCTGATGATAATAGTCGCGAGCCCGCAAGCTAAAAAAGGTCAGACCGTTTGGAAGATATAGGGATAGGACTGCTAGACCCACCTGCACCGGCTGATAAAATTAGGAACTTGGACGCGGTCAGTTTTCCAAGCCGGAGGTACACGCAATGAAATAACGCACAGGGAGAGCAGAAATGTGCCATTTCCGACCCCAGATGACATGCGCACGCCATATCTTTGGTTGAGTCAGGCATAATGTGGCTACGCAGGAGAAAAAGCATATACCAAGAGAGAATCCGCCAGAATGAGCTAATCAGGTGTGAATCAAGCGTATCAATGTCAATAGAAAAAGGTGACATACGATGATGATATACAAAGCCTTTCTTTGAGGAAATAGGTTCTGTCCGTAGAATTCTCGACTGTCGGAATCGTGCTGGTAAATAAACCCGAGTAAGACTTCCTGCAATACAACGGCGATGTGCGCGGTGCACAATATAAATAAGCATGTGGTGAAGGCCAGCAGAGCTCTGTAGCTGCATTATTAGCATGAAATACGCGATATAATAATCACTTACCCAGCAGATATCTCCCGACCTCTCTTGTAAGCTTTACTAAGGAGGATCGAGCAGACCACACCATAGACAACCAGACTGAATAGGTGCATAAGGATTTTCTGTAGATTCGGAGGTAGACTTTACTTACTGAATTCCTGTCAGAAAGTTTTTCAATCAGTCGGTAACATAACCACGGGGCTGGGCCATACCATATAGCAAGGCTCCGCTCCACATTCCAGCAATGTATGCTACATTCGCAGGGATATCGGATGGCATGGACGATGCTGAGGATATTCAGGTGGGAGGTCTGACCTCGGGATGAGTCTGGGTTAAAAAGCTTTATCCCCTTGAATAGTCACAACTCCACCTTCAGGGACTCCGGAGAAAAATGACGGTTAAAGGATTGATCAGACGCACGTCAGGCTCAGGGCCCTGGAGGAAGGCCGGGTGCTGAGCTATTTTGATAATTTCGAGGCTCACCAGTTTGTCGGGTATTGGGGGTACAGTTCCCTTAAAGATTAGGGTCTTGAAAAAACTATCTCAGTCACGTCTCGCTCAGCGCCAGAAAAGTTGAAATAGTGAAGAACTCAACTTCAAATTGGAAACTGTACGTAAGGTAATTCGGCGTCAGTCATGGCCGAGTCCCTGCACTACCAAGCTGCGTTAGACATTGCGTTGACATTGGTTTATAGGAGATTGGGGAATATTGAAGTTCTCACCTTACTGCTGCGTGCTCGACCCTGAAGATTCGGCATCCTGAAGGAGGAAACAGGATAATTTCATAACGCCAGTGGTGATAATATCCCTGTGTGTGTGTGTGGGGGGGGGGGGGGGGGGGGGAAAGGGCTAGGCAAAAGGGAAAAAAAAATTAAATTGAGAGGCGTATACACACGGAGGTTGGT
>JABCKI010006201.1:0-11437 GCA_018282025.1 Sphagnurus paluster
TCATCCTCGCCGCGATCCATACCTGCACCGTGACAAGTCGAAACTCCCTTGATATGCACTATTATAAGGACCAGGGCCGAACGGAGGTGGTAGACATAACATGTGTTCAATGTGTCGTCGGCCGAGTAAAGGATAGAAATATGTGGGTTCTTTTAGATCGCAGCGGTGGGCTTTCTCGTGCTTTTTACAACCCAGATAGCGAGTAAAAACTTCACTGGGCAATATCATTTTTAACCAGTTATATATTTCTTATTTTTTCCTAGTTGTTTTAATCTGTTCGACAGGGTGATAAATTAACCCGCTTTTACATAGACATTTTAACCCGTTGTTATTTAACCCGTTATACACCCGTCCACCGGGTTTCGGGTTACAAATACCTGTCTACCTATGTAAAGAAACCTGTTCTAGGGTCTATAGTGTATATGTAAAACCACCTCCTTCTAGTGCACCCACACTGCAGCACAGTATTGCCATGCCATCGACTGATTGTGCGTGCACAGGGCCGCCCGTTCGACTCGGGCAGGGATATTATGTCATGTCCAATCATAGCTTTTTTGCCTCATTTTTGGTTCTTACCTCATACGACATCTGACTCCTTGGATTTGCATACTGCCGTCTCCTGCAGAGTTTGGAGTCTCGCTGCCACTCAGGATCGTCTCCCTCTCCTCGCCCTTCCCCACACCACCATACCCATACCCCAGCCCATTGCTCCACACTCAGAGATACACATAGCGCACCCATTCCATTGCGTGCTGCAAACTATACAAACCATCTGCATACCGACTGTTGGACCCGGCCAGGATATTGCTTCTTCAGGTGTCCAACCCTTTTTCTAAGTGATGATCCCAATGTGTCTTGGGTGTCCTCGCTGTATGTACTAATGCACGAGCAGGTCCCCGTAGCGCACTTGCACTTGCACTGTTGCTCGGCAATCAAACTGCAACTGCACGCGTGCGAGACAGCCTGTTCAACCCGGGCAGGGTGCGGCCTTACTGAACAGAAATTACCATATTTTTCTCTGGTGTCGCGTGCTTCTCCCCATACTTCCCGCTTCGTACAGTCACACTGCCCCACCCGCCCACCCCTGGGGATTACTTGTCCCGGCCTTACCCATCCATATTTTTCTTCTCCCAGTTTACCATGTCTCTTTCTCATTCTTGTTGTAAATATAAGCAAGTTCCCCTAGTGCACTGGAACCGGCACTGGCTGCTTCCCCATCAGCTATAAATATTAATTGTGCATGTGCGAGAATGCCCGTTGGATCCGGGCAAGGTACAGCCTCCAGTGTTTGATTTATGTTTTTCTAGTTCTCAAGTTCTTCTGCTTCCATGAGACAGTGCCTCCCACTGCGTGTTTTTTCAAGGCTCTGATGCTCGGTGCGCCACAGCAGGGTTGGAACCTGAATTTATTGTGGGTCCCTGAGGACCAAAAACTCGATATTCAAGAAATAGAGGAATGCTAATCGTAATGTGGTCGAGGGCTCAGTGCGATGCACCGGTCACCTCCAGATGTCAAAAATCAAGTGGCTTCGACGCTGGAGAAAAACGATGCATTAGTAGTTGTTCTGGTGGGCAAATGCAAAAGCAAGCTTACGCGGTGGAGGGGCTCTGCTGAGAATCTCTTGAAGGCTCTCTAGCGTTAGCGGCACATCTGAAGTAATTAGGTTCTCCCTGCTCATCGCGGGCCCGCTCCTCCAGCCGCCCGGGGGTCGCGTATCCGCCGGCTTTATCGCCTCCAGGCGCTGCAAGACGCATTTCGCGTCCGGGCGCTGCGCGGGATCACGCGCCCAGCAGTCTACCATCAGCTGCCGCATGTCAGGGGTCAGACCCATGAGTATATAATCCCCTCTGTCATCAGGGAGCGCAGGGCATGCACCACGCGCGACCTGGAGGACCACTTGGCTGTCCCTTTTCACTTCCGGGAACGGAGCGGCGCCAGTGAAGAGCTATTAGGGGGCGGTGAGTGTTCTTTCTCCGGAATAGGGGTCCCCCGCACACAGAATTTATTAACGACAAGGGCTTCCCCAAGGAGCCAACAAAAATATGAAGAACAGGCAGAGGAAGGAGAGATTCCTTGAGATAAAACTACTCCACTCACCTCGAGGCATACACACGACCAGGCGTAGATGTCCGCGGCTTTGCTGTTGGATGGACCTCTTGTTTGGTGCTCATATTCCGCGTCCTCTTTAAAAAGCTCAGGTGCCTGCCACCTCTCACTGCCACCATGACCGCCAGCCGCTGCCGACTGGGACGCCCAATACAGGATCTCAGGGTCGTTTATCGAGGAAATACCAAAGTCCGCGAGGCACGCTCGGCCCGAGTCGCTCACCATGATATGGATCTTCGAGATGGTCAGTCGTGCGTCATTTATCAAGGGGTCTCTGAAACGCGGACGTACCCCTCTCAAATCACCGTGCACAATGTCGTTCTCGTGCAAATAATCGATACCGTTAGCGATATCCGTGCCCTAATGACGGCGTGAACGAGATGTAGGGAACGTGTAAAACAGTATCGCTCACTAGAAGTACGCGATCTGCCTTGGGTTTTTTTTCGAGATATGCTACAATGTGGCCGTTATTAACCCAAGGGGATACAAGCGACAACTGGCGCTCCAGGCGGAATATCCCCCATAGTGGCAAAATGTTCGGGTGCGATAACTGACCCCACAGTATACCCTCCCTTGCAATCGACTAGCACAAAAACTTTTCAATAATTCCACATCATCTACAAACGCAGCGAACACACTGACCTGAGTCACTTTGTCATAGCTCGTACCTTTGATGATTCTGAGGATTTTCAGGGAGACAGGTTGTTTCTGGAACGTGCCCCGCCAGATTTCCGCGAACCCACCGTTCGCAAATGGGAGTTCGTCGAGGCGCTCAACGTCCTCGAGGATAAAAGCGCTGGGATACAGTCCAGAATTCATCGAGAGACGCTTTGTGGCAAAGATGAGGTTCCGTCTACCGGCAGCATTCTCTATTCCCGCACGCAGGATCTGGGAATAGCACCAGTCAATCTCTGAAGATACTAAAAGCGAAAGGACACACACAGATTGAAAGGTGTCGAGTAGTGCCTGAGCCTCAGGCCCGCGGCATGCCAGTAGCTTCCTGTAATTGTCCTTATCCCGAAACGCAGGTCCCAATGTCAAACTGAGTTCTTCGAGGCGAGCGATGACCGCGGGGTCGCCGCTTATGTCTAACGCATCCGCCAGGTCGTTCTCCCCAGTTTCAACCTCGTCTGTAATATCTGCGGCTGATCTATCTGTTCCCGTTGCCCCAACCGCTTCCGTCCCTTCGTCCGCGGGGCTGGATTTATGGTGGCCCAAGCCAAAGAGCCCCCACAGCTGCCCGAAAAATGGGCTGGGGGCAACTTTCGCAAGCTTGCGCCGGAATTGGGTCATATCAACTGCATTTCCCTGGATGCTGTCGATGATTCCCCATGCGGCCTCGGATGAGTGCTTGAATGCGCGTATTGGGATGCGGGGTGAGTACCCTTTGGATATGACCTCACGCCTGTCATGTCCAGGCCGTTTATCAAATAACCGTTCCCATTTAGTCGTAACGATGATCGAGTTCTTGGAAATACCCTGCGAGATGAGTTTCTTCGGAAAAAGGTACACATCTGATTTCTGGCATAGATGTTTATCGATTTGGATGAGATAAAGGATCGCAATTTTGCGAGGCAGTTTGCTAGGGAACCTGTATATTTTGCAATTCATTGATTGAAGAGACATTATGATTACGTAGATGGAATCGTACGATTTCTTAAGCCACTTGACCAACTGGTTCATTATTTTATGGTCTTCACGGGCACCGGTACCAAACCCTGGCGTGTCGACGAGGATGATTCTATGACTAGGGTCCTTTGGATGGCTCAAAATGAAGGGCATGATCGCAGAGGTTACAGCAGTTAAACCATGAGCAAGCGGGGAGACCTCTCTCCCAACAGTGCAATTCACGAACTAGGCATGCAGTCTGGTGAGCCTGTCCTCATATATATGGGAATCTACTTGCTGTGCTTTTCCCGGATCCGACCTTTCCGAGGACGCTGTTTACGCGTTAGTGTCGGCAGCGAGTGGAATCGTAATACACGCACATGACGATGGTTTCACGCTGCACGGTAGAGGTAGAGGCGAGTGGGGACGGAATACAGCCCATACTGAAGAGAGAAGCCTCGGGAAAGGTAAACGATCGAATAGAGATACTAGGTAGGGATCGAAGATATGGCTAGCGAGTGTTATAACTCGTAGTCCACGTGGCAAGCTCGAGGACACTGGAGCTTGGGTAAATGTGAGAAACGAATGTGGACGATGGGCGCCAAAAACAGACGCGCGCGAAGTGAAATG
Organism: Sphagnurus paluster; assembly: GCA_018282025.1. Lineage (NCBI taxonomy): Eukaryota > Fungi > Basidiomycota > Agaricomycetes > Agaricales > Lyophyllaceae > Sphagnurus > Sphagnurus paluster. The sequence goes on from JABCKI010006201.1 coordinate 4,345, forward strand.
ACATAGCTGACCGGACACTGCTCGACGGGGATCATCCGACCGCTGGCGTAGTAGTCCATTAGACTAAGGTCCATTGGACCAGATCAAGGTCCATTGGACCTTGGTTCATTTGTATCACTTTGGCTGCAGCCCCATCACATCCTCAATTAGAACTCCGGGCTCTCATGATTCTCATCGACGTGGCCACGAACTTGAAACCCGCTGTGTATTTTTCAATTATATTATTGTGTTCAAAGGCCTGAAAATACCAATAGCTCATTATTGAATATGCAGAGGATGAATTATTATGAATACAACTCATTAGAGTACAAATTGACTTGAAATAACTGCTTGCAATTACTGAATTAGGCTAGGAAATCACCTGAGTGAGCATTGATCATCAGTGTTAGTAGTGAGCAAAATTGTGCAATGGGGATGGAAATGGGTGGTTGGAAATTATAACACATAGATTTTACTTACACCACACCTTACAATTTTCTAGCTGCTTAAGAAGATATAAGAAGGGAGTCGGGACTACTAGCTATCATTTCAATCATGTCAATAACATATTTAATTTCTGAATTCCTCTCGTGTACGATCCATATAATAATCAGCGCGCTACTTATGGCACAGCTTTTCGACGCGACGCGTTCAGCGCAAAGCGATCCTATTCGGTTCAGTCGGAGATTGAATCCGGAAAGACTTCCCGAAGTTGATGGGACCCTGGTCTTAGCGGGAGTCTATTGGACCTTAGCCCAATGGACTACTACGCCAGCGGTTAGGTCTTCTGGCTCGACGTAAAGTTGGGCCGATAGTGTCAAAACCAGACATGGCAGTGCAATAGTTCCCTAAACTGGATCACAGGGCCGCGAGATCAAGAGGATGGTGGTAGAAACACAGCCTCGCAAGCTGCGGTGAAGAGCATGATCGATTGTATGTGATGTGATTCTCGACAAGCAGACTCCTTCAAGAAAAGGTTGAGAACATGTAAATTTTCCGTTAATCTCGGTTACTGGTACTCACGCTTTTGGCCGCGCTTGAAGGGCTTTCCTGGGTAGCCTGCGTTACGGCCAAAAAATTCACCGGCATGAAAATGCCAAATGACAAGCCTCGAGGTTGCCGCATGCCGCATATTGAATAGGCGGTCACTTGACCCCCAATTATAGCCCATAAAGTACAGGTCTGGTTACCGTTTTCGCTGGTAATCGGAAATCTGCGTTGATCGCTGATCCAAATCCATAGTTCGATGGTCGACAGTCAACCCGATGTGGGTCTGTCTCTATTGAATGCGATATTGTGTCCCAGAAAGAAGTTGAGTGCCTATATGTGTCAGGTTCAAGTAGAAAGCAGCATCAAAGTCATCCAGAGGCCATGGTAGAAAGTAGAGGGAAGTCCTTTTTTTGAAAGTCCGAACATCCGGACCACTCGGAGCTCATGGGCAGATTCATCACCGGGCCGCCCTGGTCTGTGTTTTGTACCACTGAAAACTTTGTATTGTATGCATGTAACTAAAATTAACGGGGGAGAAATATTTCCTTAGTTTCTCAGGCTCATAAATATTCATGCGATAGACATATGCATGATGCGTCTAAAATCTATGTGGCGTTTGCGGCGCACACGACCATTTTGAATCCCAAATCTTTCAGCATGCTACCGTTTAGGGGGCCCGAAGGTCCCCCATCTATACCAAAAATACACCAATTGCTGTCCAGCTATAAAACAAGGATTCCCCTAGTTCTACGGAGGCACTGAACGATTGATTGCGGTTTTTCTATTTTTTCTGCAAGCTATCGCTCCCGCGGTTATCTAGCTCATAACCTGAAACGCCTATCCGATTTCCCTGTTCTTTGTTCATTAAATTCGCCGCTTTCCCCCTGGCTGATTCTGTCAAATATAGCATGGCGTACCCTTTATCATCTCTGCTACGGTCAGGGGGCTCAGACCAGATAGCCCAGGTTGCAGGATACTGTACCACATCCGGTGCCTGTTCGATATGAAGATCAAGCGTTCATTCATTCTTTCACCCTTTCGTCTATTTCGCGTGTCTGCTGTCGGCATTAGGAAATATAAAACCACTTAAATAAAATACAATCCCTACTCTCAGTCGATCCCCTTCGTTGGAAAAATAAGCAAAGTCACCGATCAATAGCTGACACAGATTTCGATTCCCTCGTGTGCGTTGACATTTTCATCTAGCAGAGATGTATTCCATAAGCGCGTTAAGCAAAGGCTAGGTCCAATACACACATACGAGAAGCTTGAATGTAAAATTTCACTGGAGCGCCTGAAAACGTGCTCCGATACAGGCATTTTTATGTATATACACGTATATGTACACTAAGCAAACGGGTTCATCTTTTCTCGCGTCATGCATGTCATGCAGCGCCAGCAGGCAGGTAATTCTCACTTCAAGCGCTTGGCTGGGCTAACGGGTGGGAGTCCCGAAGTAGGCGGCTTTGTGGTGGATGGCGGTATCTTGTTTGGACCTATATTGGTACTCGAGGCTTCCTTTCTCTACACCATGGAGAGATCCTAGATTGTATATTCCCCGTTAATTTTTCTTAATACGTTTACGAAATCACCAACAAGGGGTTCCGGTGGAGAAACACCTTACACGGCGATTTAGTTATACTGTTTGAACCTTGATAGTGTTCAGTGCCCCCATTCAACCCCAGTACATGGCATAACTAGTTTTGGTAACCGTATTTTTCGCAAAAGCAAGCATGGATGGACATAAATGGACGGTCCATAAAATGTTTAAATTCGAAACACTGCCACCTGATAAACGTATTCAATCTCTCCAGCCTCAATCTAATTTATCAGTTTTGGCCAATCATTAAAGTCGAAAATGGTCTGAAGATCCAAAGAAACAATAGTCCTCGCATGAAGCCCATGCAGCTCTTCGACAATCCTCGAAAACGCAATATTCTCCTTATCAGCATACTTCATATTCAGAATGCGCACAGCCAGGGTGACTTCCACAAGCGTTTGCACGCATGCAAATCACGGTCAAACTGGGCCCGATCTTCAACGTACACACCTGATCGGCGACTGACAGAGCTAAGGAAAAATTTGAGCGTCTGGAGGGTAGCGCAGCTACTGAGTGGGAGGCGTTCAAGGAAATGCGTGATCCACTGCTCAGGCGTGGTCGATGCGGATCTTGGACGAAGTACCAAGCGCTGTAGGACCTTGAGGCCGCGAAGGTCGGGAATGGCTTCTATATGTGTTTTATGTCAGCTGGAAGCGCCAGTCTTAATCTGCCGAATGCTGAGGCCTACCGGTAGAGAACTCGACGTCAAGCCGCACGAGCGACGCACTGCCTAGATCAAAAAGGCGTTGATTAGGCTCAACAATATCTGTATGTATTCTCAGTCTATATTCAAGTAACCGCTCAATCGACAGACTCTGCAATTCATCGCGGGTATGTGCAATTCTGTCACCAAATTCTATCTTGAGCGTCTCAAGAAACTGCAGCTGTGTGGGCAGTGCTAGTGCAACGTCGTTTGTGGCGGTATTTTGCGATATCGCACGGCGGCTCGCGAGTTTGAGGTGCCGCAGTTGTGTCAAGGGCAGGAGATGCACATAGGGGAATAAAACGTTGTCTAGGACGAGCTTGCGGCAGGAAGGGAGACGCACGACGTGTAGGAGTGCCGCCGTCGCTAGCTTGGAGATGGCGTACCACCCTTTCTGTGGCATGCTGGAGGAGAAAAGTGTCACGCGCTCCACAAATGTAACAGCAAAGAGTAGCTTTGAGGCTGAATAGGAGGTGGCGTCGTCCATGTCATCATTGTTGAATGTGCATCTTGCGCACGAAAGAGGCTAGATGAGGTGAAAGGACGAACGAGGCATGGAGTGCGAGGATTTTTTCCTTGGCGCGAAAGTAGATATATCTAGTAAATTCCAGGTGAATGACGCGGAAGAGTCGGCGCTGTGAGAAGTCACGGAAGGATGAACAGACAAGGGCGCATGAGCGTAGTGGTGCGGGTTCCTTCCCAAATTTTTTCGATAATCGCATTGCATATTTCTTGAGGAAGATGCTTCATAGTTGAACGTTGAATGTTGAAACGTTGTTTCTGCGAGCGGTTGGCCGTTTAAACGTTTAACTTGAAACAGGCTCATCATCATCAACCGCCGAGTCAGAAATTCGTCCCAAAAACAGGCACAAACAGCGCGCTGACAAAGAAAATGCCCAGCCTCCACACTAATTGTCCTTGTGTCCCCAGACCAATGCCTCCTGACCAAAGTTCACTGGTGATGACATGAATCTAACTACACATGTATCTTGGGGAAATGCGTCGATTTGTCTTTAGGTTCTAGCTTCGCTGCTATGTCAATGGCATCCGCGTCGTGGTCCCATAAGGTACTTATCCTTGGGATTGAACACTAGTCACTTGGAGGCACAGCTTTATCTGGAGATGACCTGCGATAGCTATTGTTCGAGCCAAAGCTAGCTTTTGGGAACTGGATCGAGGGTCATAAATACAAGGGTACGCTTATACATGTCGCCACATCCTTGTTCATCCTTGTTGTTGACCAACTTCCCGAATAGCATGAGCGCCAGGCCAAATGCCCCACAACGAAAACAATGACCCTGAGAGCCCGGAAATTTGTGCAGAAACCACCCTAGCTGTGTTGCCTCGCTTCAACAGGTCAATCTCGTCTATAAGACCCTCACTTTGACTGCAGATGGTACGAACTATCACCGATTACCACCCATAACTATTCATGTTCCAAACAGCACTCGAAGCGTCTAATAAGGTCCTGTCTGCCATGGCTGCACTCCTGTGCGAGCTCCGCAAGATTACGAAGGACTCCCTCCCGCCACTCACTCAAGCCAACCTCGACATGCTCGCGGCGACAACAAAGAGGCTCGCAGACACATCAATCATTCAGGGCATCGCATTCAACGCGCAAGGACACGAAAATTACCAACTGTACGTCCTTGATCACTCGCGGGGGACATTCGTTTTGACCTCGTGACCGCTAGGCTCCAAGATAGAGTGAAGAAGATGACGCAAGAGGCTGTGCAGGCGAAGCGCCAAGGTGGTCTAGACGACTTCTTCCTTGCCGATCTCAGGCTTTTGTGCGTAGATATCAGCGTCTTTCACCATCGTCTTGGGGTATGTCACTTGTTTATCTCATCGCGCTTTTCACTCACACCTACGTCAGGAGTCTACAGTCGAAAAGAACCAATTTCGTCAGCGAGATGGCCAGCTGAGATGTTCAAGTATGCACCGTTAGTCGCTAATAGACGATGAACTCTTTCAGTGTCTTTCTAACGCGTTTTTACAGTGGAACCTATGCACATGTCTTCTTCCTTGAGCCGACGTCCTTGCCAGTAACCTCTCACATACCCTTCTGCTATGTTGTGTGTGCTATTCCCGGACCATGTTGATATCGAACTCTTTAGAGAAACAGTTTGGACTGCTTTGCAGCATTTACAGCTTGTATTCAAGTAGATTCTATCAGGCCAAAGCTGTATTTTTATCCTTTCTATTATAATCCATCATTCAACTCCAAATACAACATTTTAGTTCACAATTGTTTATCCCTACATCGTTAGCTTTTTTACAAAGGCAGGAGGGCCGACGTATGCGATTTTGTAGTTGATTACCGCGCATCTTGACAATTTGAATTCATATTTGTACCAAAAAAAACTCAAGGCTTTGCTTTCTCTAGACGGGAATGGCTTCATATTCCCTATTAATTTTTGGTGGTGCGTCTGACGACCTCGCTAACAAGGGGTTGCGATGGAGGAAGACTTCACACGGCGATTCGGCGGACGTTCAACCTTGATAGTGCCCGGTGCCCCCGTCAAATTCCGAGCACATGGGACATAACTCGTGTACGGAAAATGAATGGATAGTCTATCAAATGGTTGACTTCGAAACACCTCGGACCCATACTATGAACGTATTTAATCTCTCTAGCCTCGATTATTTACTACAGTACTAGATTCTACCAATTATCAAGGTCAAAAAAGGTCTCAAGATGCAAAGAAACGATACCCCTTGCACGAAGCAGATTTAGTTCCTCCATAACCCTCGAAAACGCACTCCTCTCCTCATCAGCGTGATTCATACTCATGAAGCGCACAGCCAGCACAATCTCCACAAGCGTCTGTACGCTCGCGAATGCCCGATCAAACTCTGCCCAATCTTCCATGTACATACTTAATCTGCGGCTTAAGAAACTGATGAACAGTGTGAACGTCTGGAGGGTGGTGCAGCCGCCGAGCGGGAGACACTCGAGGACACGCGCGATCCACCGCTTACTTGGTGTGATGGAAGTTCGTTTCATCTCTTCGTCCGCGGGCATAGGATGGAGGACCAACTGCTGCAAGGCCGTCAGGCCGCGGAGGTCGGGAATGGTATCTATACATGTTTTATGTGAGCGGGAAGCGCTAGTCTTAATCAGCCGAATGCGGAGGCGTACCGATAGAGAACTCGATTTCAAGCGAAACGAGCGACGAACTGACGAAATCAAAGAGGCGCTGAGCGGGCACGACGCTGTGTTCATCGATTCTCAGCCTACATCCGTTGTGGTAGGGCTGACGGCCCTATTCATAGACTCGTGAATGTAGAGTTATTTTTCTTTTACTTTACTTTTATATCGCCTGGACGATCTCATATTTTTGTAACCCTGAAAGCCGCCCTTTCGGGTGCATTTACTGAAACCCTTTTTGAATCTTTGTTTGATAAAGAACGTCTGAGCAAAGCACACGAATATCGAAATCTTCGCGTGGTCCTCTTCCCTGCCAATGAAGACTCAATATGTAGGATTTCGGTGTGGGTTCCATTGTTTTCGTGATTTCAAACTTACTTCATCACTCCGTCGTTTTCTATACCATGGCTCCCTTCATCATACCTCTCCCATTCCTGTAACCCTATCAATTGTCTAGAGGAAGATGCGTACCACGGCCTGAGCTGATGCGGACGACCGAGTAGTAGCTGCGACGCGTCCAGGTCGCGCCAATTGCACGTGCCCGGGGTCACGGCATCCTGACGCGCCTGCGCTCCTCGGAACTCCGTTGAGGCCCTGGTCCCGAAGTGCCCGCCCAGTCCAGTCAATACCCTTTCACGTTTGTCACTTTACCCGACCATCACCTGCCTCG
>JABCKI010006202.1:0-11410 GCA_018282025.1 Sphagnurus paluster
GAATTATATAAATGCTTAGCGCGAGATGGAAGGACGCTTACCGCATTGAGAGGACTATGAACTGCAAAAATAGGACGCGTTATTGGCGGAAAGCAGCTGCGCAGAGATGGATTTGCGCTCGCGAAAGACCGCTATGGTCCGTTGATTATTGATCGATTTTTCTAGGTTGAGCGGTGATCTGATATTTTTTGCTTAGCGACGTACAAGCCAATCCTAGAAGAGGCGGAGAAGATATCGGCAGAGGCTGGGCCAGAAGAGGAGGAGGTGAGAAGGGGCGCTGCAGCAGGTCCTATCAGCCCAGCTGCCGGTGGGCAGAGTCGAAACCGCCGCTGAATAGGAGGATGATACTATGGCTCGTACACTGATGGTGAACCCCTCGCAATGGTTTGCCCAAAGCGGTTAGGCTAATCATATTAAAACAGCAATTTATCTCTCTAGAGTCTTTAAAGTTACTTACCTTTGAATCCGATATCGAACAAGCGCAAATCCAGTCCCACTTCCCTCCAAGCCCATGATGCCCTGCCTGGGGGCCCCATCCACGGCTATTAGAGACCTCTAGTTCCGGTGTAGGATAATATTCACTCGCGCCTCTCCATTCCATTTCCATAAAAGAGATCGCAGTCATCCCTACAGTGTTCCTTCGCGTAGACTCTTGAACCAGTGTCACCGAGATCACCAGAGAGAGACCTACCTTGGACTCCCAAAGGCAGTTTTAGGTAATCAATGAACCTGGGCGGGCTTGGGATAACAACACCTCGCACCTCCTCAGCCTGACATACTTACCATCTCTAAGTTACTGGCTCTGAGTTGGCACTGTAATATTACTATTTACGTAATCTCCTCTCCTGAACCCTTCTTTCGACACTCCTGCTGACTTTTGTGCAAAGAGTCAGTTACATCAACCATCGCTTTATATCTCCTCAAATTGAGAGATCGTTCCAGTCAATGGATTGCACCAACTGCGAGCGAAAGCAACGTCAATTCCTTTGCGCGACTTGCATTAACACCTAGTGAGCTTGCAATAAACTATCCAGGTATCGCAACCATGTACCCAAGCAAATCATTACCAGTATACGAGATTCCAGGCGACCTATAAACCAATTAACCTCGGAGAAGCATGATCAGGTGTCCAGGGCATCCAGAGCGCTCGAGACGATCGAGCCAGCGCGGCTACGGCGTGCGACGCTGTCAGACTATCAGACAAAAGTAGATGATATCCTGAGTGGCCTAGCACGCCTTCGGAAGGAGAACGACAAGAGTGAGTGCTTTGGTTACCTTTCAACACCTGTCTCACGCAAAACAGAGCGGGATCGACTCCGTGCTCTCAGAGAGGGCCTGGCAGAACGCCGGCGGACGCTCTCTGTAGCGTACTTGCTGCCGCACCCGCCTTTGACCAACCACGCAGCACAGAGAGAGGCGCAAGAGCTCGGCGTGCTCTCTGTCACACTGGCACGCGCGCGGTCGGGTCTGGTCCAAGAGCTTGTGGAGGTATTCAATGTTGTCGAGGTGGGTGGGCGTCCGCCCATTGGTGGGAAGGCCGGGACGAAGGGGGAATGGACAATAGGCGATCTGATTTTGCCAGTACCAGGGGACATGCGTAGTGAGTGGTACAGAGTTGCGTGTCCGATTTGTGTTATACTGACAGGTCCTAGGATATCCACCGGACCATATCAACGCCGTGATCACACACACCATCCATTTTCTGTCCCTGCTTACGTTCTACCTTGGGGTGAAACTCCCATTCGAGATCGCCTGGTCAGGTGGTAAGCTTGGTGTCGGACAGCCATCCATTGGGGCAGGAAAGGGTTCTGAGCACGGTGGATGGGCCAAGTACATGTATAATCATACTGCAAGTCTATGCGTCTAACGTTCACGATCATAGGTGGCACACAAAACATCCTCTGCACCTCTCCTCCGCGGCGACCACATCCCCGTCGTCTCCTACACCTGCACCATCAACGGCGACAGACTCGTACCTCGAGCCCGATCCGACACCACAGAGTTCGTTCACGACGGCGCTGGCGATGCTCCTATACAACGTCTGCTACCTCGCGCACACACAGAACGTCGATGTGCCGCTCGCACAGGCTGGCGACGTGCTGAGCAACCTATGGAGCGTGTGCTGTAGCGCCGATCTAGGCAGGTTAGTTACCCACCCCCATCCACCCTCCCCAGGTACTGATGATGGTAGCGCAGGAAATCCCACGAGACGGCTCCGCAGATTCCAGCACCCACGCCACCGACGTTTTCCCTCGACTTTGCACAGCTGTTGCAGGCGACGACGGCACACCCTGCGCGGCTGCGCTCTGGCAAGGCACGCCACGTGCGACATGGGAGCAGCCACAAGCAGGAGCGGATCGTGGAGGAGGAAGAAGGGTGGGATATGGTTGAAGGGGACGGCTTTACATGAGATGGCTTTCTGGTAGGTGCCTCATATATTCAGTGCTCTGTGGTTTCTTGCGCAACCGGTCGGAAATAGTTGACAGAATCCCGACCCTTGTAAGTTTTATTTTCGGTGTCAATGAAGGGCGGCTTTGACATTAGCAGGGCTCTATGTAGGACATAAGAACCCAATTAAAGTACCTTGACTTCGTGCTCGATGGCCTACAGACCTGAATGTCTATAATTAACCGGCCTGGGCGACACCGCGGCCTCTAGAACGTGTGGAGTATCCCGCTGCTACATTGCCGTCAGTACGCAGACAGGGTTGTTACGACGACGACGCTTCAGCTTCACATTGCAATGTCCTCTAAATTTCGCGTACATCGAATTTGATCAGGATTCAGATACACATTCTCCGCTCTTTCACATCAGATTCAGAATACCTCGGCTGTAGATCTCGGATCTTTTTTCTGTATACTCTCATTGAGAGATGAACCTTTTTCTGGCACAGGAATTAGAGCTTGGGACATTCTCTTGCCCTGATTCTGGTGATATACAGGACTCAAGGCTCAGCGCCCAAGCGCTCAAGGTCTGAGAATCGCTTATATTTGGTACCTGCTGCCCTGCCTTGTTTTTCTAATTCACTGATTGAGACAGGTGACTACACAACTTGATCTTCATCAGATTACTTCCCGAGATCACCAGTGTTCCGGACAGTCAATCAAGACACACTGCCCTTCGCGGAATCGCGTTGGTCCGTTCCAATCGTCAAGAAGCCACGGTGTCCTACGCGTGGGGCGATGAAATCAGCATTCGGAAAGACTCTCGCATGCTAGCGCGAAACAGGCAGGTATAATGCCCTGATTTTCGGCGAGGCGTGCATATTGCCATCTATAATTTATTACTCGAGGTACGTATCCAATCATTCTTTATCAACAACTCAACCCCCGACAAACCTCTCCCTCAGACCACCATCCCCACCAACGTTGACAGCGTAATGGCCAGCGAGATCCAACAGCTCAGTGACCTCATTGCGACCTCAGTGTCTAAACTCCTACAGGCGTGCAAGGACAACAACACGCCCTTCCCCGACGGCAACGAACCCTTTACGCCGCAGTCGGAGGCGTTCCGCGCCCATCAAGCCGCGGCAGAGGCGACAAATATTATTGCAGCAGCAGCGTTACAGCTTGCAGAGCGCGTGATGCCGCCTCACATGCCATTGATGAACATTGTCTCTGGCGTGCGTCAAGCCTGTTCATATCTCAGGATCAAATATCCATACTGATTTCTATCTATCTTTCTTTTTTTCAGCACTTCAAGAATGCGGCTCTGCGCGCAGCTTTAGAGCTCAATGTCACAGAGATTCTCCGCGAGGCTGGGCCCCAGGTTCGTGTTTTACTCAGCTCTTTGAGTTGCTAATAATCCATGGCGCTAGGGCCTTCACGTCGACGATATTGGAAAAATCTGCGACGTAGATGGCACAAAACTTGGTATAACAGTTTACTTCGTCAGTTCGGAATACCCGAACTAACCCTCGCGTTTAGGCAGGTTGCTTCGAGTGCTAGCGTTGCACCACTGCTATAGGGAGGTGACACCCAACGTTTTTGCGAATACAAGAATATCGTCGATTATGGATACTGGGAAGTCCGTCAAGGAGCTTCTTGAAAAGTACCTGGTTCCTTATTTCTGGGAAAATGATACCACATTAACCAATTCGATCCCCAATTAGACCTGAAGATAAGCACGAAGGAACCCCTGGCCTCGTCGCCTTCTTGGAGCACCTGTACGTTTCTTCTCATCTTCGGCAAATATACATCTAATTTATCCCCCCGAAAGTATCGGAGACGGTGCGAAGTTCTCTGCATATCTCGTCGAGAACTTGCGGGATCCCAAGACAGGTCGCTCGGACGAACCACACCACGCGGCCTTCAACCGTGCCTTCAACGTCCAGGTCCCGTTTTGGGAGTTCCATGAGACCCCAGAGCAGGAATACCGTCGCCGCCGGTTTGCCATTGGTATGCACGGCATCGCACAGATGCAACCGCAAGACATCTTGGACGACGGTATGTGTCTCTATCCCCATTGGTCTTCAATTCTTGTCTTTGACGATTTATTACATAGTGCTGGACTGGAAGGCTCTCCCGCCAGACTCACTAGTCGTCGATGTCGGTGGTGGAATCGGCACGGCTTCTGTGGCCCTTTCTCAGAGTCAAAAACATTTGAAATTCACCGTCCAAGACTTTGCGTCTGTGTGTGAGGAATCGAAAGCCGTAAGTTCCGCTTATCGGCCCATATCATCATAGCAAAAAGCCCTCACACCTATGGTTCAATAGCGCTGGTCTATCGAATCCCCTGAGCTAATCGAATCCGGCCAGCTGACCTTTTCCCGTGAGTTATATTGCATTAAAATATAGACACTCGCCTCCGCGGCGTTAGAGCTTACACCCAATAACTAGCGCACGACTTCTTCACGGAACAGCCTATCAAGAACGCCTCTGTTTTCATTCTCAAGCAAATTCTGCACGACTGGGCTGACCCCTACTGCGTCAAGATCCTCAAGGCCCTGCGCGCCGCCGCCACACCAGATACGAAGCTCATTGTTGTGGACAATATCGTTGCGTACGCGTGCCACGACCCGACCGTCGAGACGGATCTCGGGAGAGGCTACGTCGAGGCGCCAGCACCGCTCCTACCTAACTTCGGCGCTGCGAATGTGGTACCATACGTCGTCGATATTGGGGTTCGTGCCTTTTATCGTACCTTCATCTCCTTCCTTTGCGGCCGCTAATTGGTGGTTTAGGTAATGTTATGGCTGAACTCGACAGAGCGCACCATTGGGCAGGTCGACGAGCTGCTCAGCAGCGCCGGGTGGAAGATTGTCCATACGAAGCGCCAACACCCCCCCAGTAACTTCTATGAGCCCGTGGTCGCAGTCCCTATCTGATTTGGCGATGTACGTCGTTGGATATCACCTACTCAGTAAAAATTGTAATATATCCTATTGAAACTGCAATTGAATTTTTGGTGTCGGACCAAGTTCAGATTCAATCTGGTTGAAATACCTCCAAAAACACGTCCAAAATTTTTTAGGCCATTTGATCCCTTAAGTATGTACTATACTTTGTTTGAAGGGTTGTCGAATCATATTCTTCTTTTCCCAAAAAAATACGTTTCCGAGAGTTTCGAGGCCTAAAAATCCGTGGTACTGGGAGTATCGTTGCGGAAATTTTATATTAGTCCACTGTAAGTGAACAGTAAGGATGTGTTAGAAATTACACCCCGTAATTCGAGGCCCAACGTTCTCACTGCTCAGGTTCTATGTATCAGCGGAGAACTCGCAAACACGATCTATTCACCCTACTACGCATGGCAGTCCATGACAGGTACCTCGACGAGTTTAACGCCTTGGGGATCCCATATCTCCATCAGCCACTGGTTCGGCCTGGAAGCGGAATTTTTGGGGACAAGTGGTTCTGGTGTCGCCGCGCGCGCGTTCAAGTTGAACGTTGAACGTTGAAAATGGGGCGGCTTGATTGTTGATGTGCGTATAAATATTCTAGGGCGCAAAGGCATTTTTGAAACTCTAGAGTCTAGGCTTCCGGCATCCCTATGAGACCAAGACCCGCCTGACAGAATAACGGTGTAGCGACACCCGTGTGGTCGCCAGGATCTTTTCAATGACAACATGACAGTTTAGAACGATCTCTGCGATGTGGAGTATCTGCCGATTTTGTGCGAGTTGCTTGTCCCAGCATCCAAGGGTTGACAAAGTCTGAGAAATGCAGGATCAAGTCCGGACATCTTTGAGGAGCGAAGAGATGCGGAGGCGAGCGGGGATTCGATGACCTTCAAGTTACATATGCTTCTCTCATGACGAGATCATAGATGGACATATTTGATCAACGAGCAGAGCAGAATGTAGAACTTGAATGTTATTGGTACTATTACCATGCCATGGTGCTCAAGCGGGTATGTAGATATCACACAGTTCGCAGTTGTCCTGAACAGAAAAGATACAGGGGTCGAAACCTGGAGAGTTTGGAGACCAAGACTGAGAAAATGTTGTGTGGGAAAGGGTTTGAATCCATCGACTCCAGGGCTACCTCCCTGTGTCCCACCATCGACCCTTCAGCGCCAGCAAGAGATGCGTTCAGTGTCCTGTTGCTCAACACTCTCAGAATTCTATCGCTATGTTACGTCTATTTTTCAACGTGGTTATTTCAGAAAGAGGGGTTTTTCTTACCGAAGCTGTCCATGAGAAGAAGCCGGTTAGAAGTCACGGTGAAGTCGCCTCCGTAAACCAAAAATTCCACACAGATGTCCTGATTTCCTGACAATCAAGCGCTTAGATACTCTAAAGGGGTATTTTCTGCTCAGGGCTGACATGGGCTGACCTTCGACTATGTTATAACCATGTTGTATGCATAGTCGATCCGTCCAACACTATCGGCCTACCGTCTTCCCTTCGCCTGCCAATCCGCCGCTACTTTCGTTCATTGTTATTATCCTACATCCGAGGATCCACGAAGTTCAGGCTATCCTTGAATCATGGCTGAAGCTACGCAGATTGCGCTACCGCCGATCCCGCCCAACATCGCAGCCATGTCAGTCAGCCTCTCCAGTTCCACTTGCTCTTCTAACGCTCAAGGAACTTGTCTTTCGTAGTGCAGGTCCGCCAGTGAGTTATTAGATCGAAGCACAGCTACGTATCTTGAGCTCCCGTCTGACGGAATGGACCTCTCCAGCTAATAGGAATCATGCTCAATTGGTTCCTATACGGGATTCTCGTCATGCAAACCTGTAAGCTCCATCCTCGACAGCCCTATACACCCCAGCTACCAGACTTATCTTCACCTCAGACGTATACTATCAGTGTTTCCCAGATGACAAGAAGAAAATCCGGCTGCTCGGTATGTCATCCACAAAGCTATCATTACGGTCCACTGCTTGACTAGTTGATTAGTTTATGGGATGTTCTTCCTGGACACCCTGCAGTCGGTGCTCGCGACCGCGGATGCCTTCCACTGGTTCGCTAAGGGATTTGGAGACATGAGGATACTTTCTCAGCCATATATCTCGGCGTTTGATGCACCTATGCTCGACGGCGTAATCGCCTTTGTAGCACAGAGTTTCTTCTGTTGGCGCATTGGGGTACTACAGAAATCGTGGTGGCTCCCCGCCTCTGTCTTTATGGTACATGATTCCCTTAGCTCTCTTTGAATATTTTACTAATGGAAATTATCTTCAGGTTGCGCTTGCGAGCCTGGTTGGAGCAATCGCGACCGGTGTCGGGGTTAGTCATATCCGAGCTTCTGGCTTCTGCTTTTTGGTGTAACGCCGTTTTCAACAGACATTCGGACTCGGCGACCTAACACTTTTGCACAAGCTGACATGGCAACTCTGCGTGAGTTACCTTCTTTCGTGCTAGAGCTGCACCTCTGAAATGTTCTCGACGAAGCTTTGGCTAGGTGGTAGCGCCCTCGCCGACACCCTCATTGCGATTATCATGACAAACCTAGTTGGTGCTTCTGTATACCCACTGTTTCACATCCTGATTTGCTGCAGCTGCTGCGCTCTAGGACACAACAGCACCAGCAGACTGACAAGGTCCTTGTAAGGATCGTACGACTGACCGTTGAGACCAACTCCGTCACTGGTAAGTTACACGAAAAAACAAGAGTTCTCCCTAGTATCTAATTCCTACATGGTTACCCGACTCTAGCTTCTGTTGCTGTCGTTGTGCTCATATGCCTTCTCGCGATACCGGTGAGCTCTAACTGAATCTGTTATGATATCTGCATACTGAGAATACACAGGATAACTATGGGATTTCCATGGCTCCGTAAGTTAACCGCTGCCCATCATTATTCCCAGTTTAACGCTTCCTTAGTGCGTATGCTCTAGGGAAATTGTGAGTACGACATGCAACAAAACGGCATCGTCTGATGAGTAATCGTATCTAGATATTCCAATACGCTCCTCGCCGTGTTCAATAACCGAGTGTACATGAGCTCCAAAGGAATGTTCCCCCGCGCACCGAACACTGCAGCCTCTACTGGTATCGACCTTGCATTCCGCCACGCTGGCGCGTCACAATCAACCGGATCGTCGAAGCAACTAGATAGCCAGAAGGAGCCCTATAGAATAGAAGTCTTCCGGGAGACTGAGACGACCGCAGACGAACTGCACACGAAAGATTACGATGTACGTTGTTGAATATCTGGCTTCATGTGATTAGAGCGGCTGATACCACGCAAATATCACAGAGACGATCTACGACGACACATGAACTTTCTTTGAATGATGAAAATAATAGTGGGAAGCAGGGGCATATCGTCTGATGAAGAAACTATATTTGGGGTATCTATGTACATTGTACTTCTGTCCTCCGCGCTGTTTGAAATTAGTATAGCGTTGATTGCGGAACTAATTTGTACCTTCATCGCGCTGCACAGATCTCTTCAGTACATCCAATAGCAAAATATCTCGCAAAAACCCCTCCGCTATGGTAGTCACGCGGCCTCTCTGAACCCATTCTCTCTCTTCTTTCTAGGGCTGGGATCAGGCCCACTGACCAAGGGCGGAGTGTCATCGTCTCTCCTTGCAAACGGGCGCAGCGGATGCCAACATGTGGGTACATCCTTGCCATCTGGTTTGATCGAGTTGTCGTGACATCTCTTGTCTGTCAGGACCTTCTTGACACATGTGTATCAACGATTGTAGAAAAATCTCATTGGTTCCTTCATCTTGCGCGATCATGTATTCTGACGATCACTTGTGCTGGAATAATAATTCATTCATTTTCAATTACTACGCTGATAATTATACAGTGTTGCTGCAACTGTAACAAAAATTATAGGACAATACCATCGAATATCCGAAGAGCCCCAGCGACGTTTTGAAGCGCAGTCGAAAGTCGTATCATCGGAACGCAAGCTTGGTTTGCCATCTTGAGCTTGAGCCCGTGTCCTATAGCAGATGGTCCTCGGTATGGTATCGAAATCGATGTCCTGGCTGTCTTTTTCGGTACCTGTAGGTGTCGGGCGTGCATTCTCATAATGAGCTCCTGAAAAAGGGGGGCATTACGATCTTGGATATTCGCAGCCCGCGGAGAAAGCGACGTCCGAAGTCGAGGGAGTCTTTTGGCATGATTGCCGCGAGGACGAGGATGAGAATAAAGCTCAAAGTCCGGTAAGGGCAAGTCAGGGGGGTCTTGGTATTCAGGTGTTCTTTCTGCTTCCGTGGTGCTTGTAGAAGATGATAATGGATACTAGGAGGGAATGTGTAAAGGCGGGGTAAGCGTCCCAAATGCGGTTGGTGGGCCAAGGCAGATACCCTAACGGCTGCGAAAAATGCCTCTTGCTTGCAGTGCATTTCCCTAGTTCAAATGACAAAAAAATCAGGCTCGCACGGGAGGTGATACTAGTTGCGGCAGCTCACCCGTCCATCTTCTTGAAAGAGCCAGAGGCCCCAACGATATGACGGCGCCAATAATAGCGGCTTACGCAGACGGGGCACCTATCAAGGTTCACAATGGCTACACCCGTTGAGTCGGCTTATGCTGAGCTCATCGACATTGGAGACAGTGAGCTGACCGTGCACATCACATATCACTGAGCTGTGCGTGGTGAGGGAGGGCCAGGCTGCGCCCACGGGGACGGTATTCGACTGAGACGAGCGCTTTGCGGCGCTCATTCAATCAGCGGTGTTTGACGTAGAGTGAGCATTGGTGAATACGTACCTGATCCGCCCTCTCAATCCTCGTCTTCCCTCGTCGATGTTGACTGCGCGGTCTTTGGCTGGCTATCGTTACTGCGATCCAGCATAGGTAGACTAAGCGAGTGAATGATATTAGATGTGTATGTCTAATATGACTACGATGAGCAATGTTGTAATGTAGATGGGTGATGCCCCTTTAGGGGCTCCGACTAGCCGCGCATCTATGAAGCCGGACAAGGTGAGCAGCTCCCCATGCTTCTAGGAGCCCAGTGACGCACGATGTTCATCTTGTCCCCAACCGGCTAGTCAGTGAGCTCCAGGTGGTGGTCTTCGTCTGAGTGGTGGGATGGTGTGCCGCCAGAATTCTTGATTTAGTTCGCTGTCATCCTGCATGTATGGAGACATTATCTCTGCGTGGGCGCGGAGATATACTGTGAATGCGTCGCTAGCCCATCTTCCTTTTACTCTGAGTGCTTCGAAGCTGAGCCCCCTTCGCAGGTACTCGAGAACTGCCCCTATTCTGATGCTGTGTCCTTGTAGTCGCGAGAGGCCGATGCCGATGAGGACTTTGTTGAGTTGTTTCTCAAAGGCGCGTTTGGTGAGTGGCCGAAATTTTCCTTTGTGCCTGTATGAAAATAGATGCTCGTCGTTCGGTGGGTCGTTGACTTTCAGATGGTTCTCCATGGCGCTCAGAGGGTCTGCATCATTGTTCTGAGCGGCCCAATAAATGTCTTCACCGTTGAGATCGGCTTTGGTCCGTGGGACATGTATGACAGTTTGGGTGAAGCCGCTCCTGTCTGTGATGGAGCGTTTGTTCGCGCGAGTGACGTGTACCTCCTTCGAAAATTCGTTGATGTTCTTGACTGTGAATTCGCCAAGCCTAGCTGCTCCCCAGAAAGTCGTCGTGAGGCATGCCCACACTGCAGCATCTTCTGGTTCGTTGAGGTTGAGGTGAGGCTTGATTAGGAAGATGGTGGTCAATTCGAGAGGTGGGCGTTTGGGCCTTTTTGCGTCGGGTGGGGTGAGATTGAATGCTGCCTTGAGAATGGTGTCCATGGTGGGTTTGTGAGTGTTGAGGGGAAGACCGTGGATAATATGCCATGCTTGGACGGCCGCCAGATAGTTTGAGATGGTTGATGGGGAGTATACTCCTGCGAGGGCGGCTGCAAAAACTTCCAACAGTTCCCGAGGTGCAGGCGCGCGGTCTATCTCAGGGATGTCAGCGCAGTCACAGAATATGTGGAATGCCGCTAGGCCTGATCCATAGGTCTCCATTGTGCTCTGGGCCCATGCTTCTTTCAGGACACTC
>JABCKI010006203.1:0-11385 GCA_018282025.1 Sphagnurus paluster
CTCAAATTCGTTAAGGCTTTTTACTCTCACATATTCAATGCAATCGGAGTATCTCAAAAGCTCTTTATACCATCTCACTAAAAGATGACCGAGTCCGATTTTCCATAATGTGCATAGTTGAATACCAATCTGCGACTCTCTGAATTTTCGCCCAATATATCCTGTCACGCTCAATCACGTGACGTTGGCGGGACATGGATGTCGCCTACCTTATAGCCTACTCACTGCTTGTGAACCTCATGCACGTGCCAAATCTGGGGCAAGCTCAGAACTATCGCTACTACAACAGCCAACAGACCCTCATAGTCTTTCTCCATTACCGACACCTACGGTACCACCCAAATTACAAACCCTGTCCCAATTGACATCCATTGAGCAACCTCCATTCGATCATATTCTGCCCCAACCAGTGTCCTTGGCTATCAATCTTTGAATTATTCGCAAGATGGTTGGCTTGATTCTGGCCATCCTTACAAGATAAGAAGTGGACGGTGTCGTCACCTACTACTCGATTTGTTGGTCTTCTTATGTCTCCTTCCTCACTCGGCCGCTTATCGTTTTTCATTCTAGAACCCAATAGCACCACTGAACGACCCAATGATGATACAGGATACGCTATCAGTGCCCACGCTCTCGGACGATATGCTGCTACCTTCGAATACCTTCACCGAAGAACTTCAACCAGGGAAAAATTCAAGGCAAAACGCGAGGCTACACTCGAAGGGAACCAGCAGAACATATCCGGCAGACCGGATTTCACCACAACCAGAGTATTAGGGAGGACGAGTCCGAGCTACGCAGAAGTCAAGGGAACAGAAAATCACTGCGGTGTTGCAGAAGAAGATTTTTAGTGCCCAGACCCGTTTTGCAGAATTGAAGGCTTGGCATGTGAATGCACGCGCGGAGGTGATGACTCTGATGAGGAGGCTCGCAAGATGACATTTATTAAGTGGTGTGTGACTTTTATATATCTTCTTGATTCTTTGATGATAGGAGCTTACATGCAAGTTCTTCACAAAGCTGTCCAGTCAACCGAACATGCCATATACACGTTTACGGTGACAGGCAATGCCATGTCGTTTTATCTCCCTAGCTAAAAGCAACTACATTTCTCTACCACTTGCTGTGTAAAATGCCGTCCAGGTCCGTCCCTAGGCTTATATCCGTTCAGCCCAGATCCTTAACAATATTTATAGGAACTCTTACCTTTCGAGGTTACCCGGGCGCAACTCGCTGGAATCCAAACCAACCCGCGAGGCTCGATATGAGGTTTCCGAAGCTCAGCGAAACGACTTATTCTCCACTAACATTCGCGAGCTCGAGAAAAAATATGCGGAAGAGGAGTATGAACAGGTATCTGGGGAATCTACCCGGGAGCGGATCTTCGAGGAGATGATGGTCGAACTGAATCGCATCTTCAAGGCAAGCCAGCAACATCGAGATATTACCTTTCGGGAGGAAGATGTGCGACGAGAGGACATTTACCGGAAGAACGATGCAGCGAGAGAAGTCCTGTTCTTTCAGGCACAGGATCGTCGCGCAGCTGCTTTCAGGAAGGGTGAAGACATCCGTGGCGAGCGCGCAGCATGGTATACTGCCGCTAGGAAGACTCTTCTCTTGCAAGGTCGCCAGGCTAGGAAAGATACCTGTGCTGCAATCGATGCATCTCTTGAGGCTCAAATCGGCAAATTTCTGAAGACTCAGGAAGAGCTCTTCGTTCGCGCAGAGCGTACCAGGGACACCCTTATCTCGATGCTGGTAAGGGCTTGGTAAAAATGTCTTTTCACATACCTGACATTCAACGCTTCAGTTAAATGATGGGATCACCGATAGATCCAAGATGAATGCATTGGAGGCCCTCAGAAGACCAGGCACCCGCCTCCACAACCCCACAACCCCCACCTCGATTGAGATCAGCATCTTCCCCGCATCATCTGCTGCTAGTTCATATTCTCAGAGCCCGAGCCTTGCTACCATGACACGGATCGGATCTCGATCAACATTCTTTGACCGTGCCCAAGGACACTCTTCACATACCCAAAAACAATCACGCTCACCAAGTCCAGAAACCGAAGATGGGCCTTTAGATATCCCGAGCCTCAGCCCACCAGATCTCCCTCCTAATCCTGAAACCAGGGACGCACCGAGACAAGATCCCGAGCTTGCTGAAATCCAAGAGGCCTCTGGACAGGCGGGTGCCCCTGTGGACATCGCACGGATCGTCGATACTGCGGAGAGAGGTCGCTCCGAGCAGTCACGAAACTTCAAAGACTCCCTCGTGGGGCGATTTGCGACCACACAGCAACAACGCGAGCAGGTTTTCCGAACTTTGTTATTGAGCCTGGAAACCCGTTTCCAGGCTGCCGAGGCCTTGCGAGATGCTGCTGAAACTCAAAGAACGAAAATGTTTGAACGTTGGGAACGCGAACGCGAGAGAATTGTACGAAGTATGATCGATGCGTACGGAAAGTGTTTTGAGAATAAAGAAAACTCGCGCGCTGTCAAAGGTACTCGTTGGTGGCAAGTTTTCGACGTTACACAAGAGCACCACTCCCAAGTCTTTGACATATCACTTTCCGAAGTCGAAAACCAAGTAGACGTGGAGGACAATCTTGAGGACGACCTCGTGATCCAAATGAAGAACGCGAGGGTTTCCCTCAGCGCGAGACAGATGGCACGGGTCGACGCTGCGAGGGAGGACCAGCTCAATCGTTTCAAGGAGGCACAGCGGCGTCGGGATGCGGATCTTCTGGGATCATCTTCTGTTTCCTCTCTTTCCGTATCCCTTAGGAAAAGGCGGCCCCCGGCGTACATCAATCCCACTACTCGTGAAGAACCACATAATCGAACAAAAATCCCACTTTCGGATGTGAGTTATGGTCAAGTTCATTACCAAGATAGCCTGACACTGCTTATAGTCTGATTCAGATGACGACGAAAGTTTCCTGGCCCCGCCTGCTCGTCGTCATCACACTTACAAAATTCGACCTCCACCCTCGCCTCCTTCTGGCTTTTTAAGTCTTTTTCACTCTGATTTTCGCAGTCACTTATACGACCCAAGGGCTCCAGTACTTTGTTTCGGGGTGCGAGTGTGAACGATCCACTACCCATACCTAGCCCTATTGATAGTCCCACCGCGGACGAATTGCCGCAAGATAGTCTCGAAGACTTCCGGCGTAGCTTTGAAAGGTCGCAGGCCCGATGGGAAGAAGAGTTTGACAAGGAAATGCGGAGGCGGCGTCTGCTCTTCAGGATGAACGAAACGAAACGTCAAATCGCATTCGAACGGGCACAGAGGGAACGGAAATTGACGTTCATGGAGACCGAAAAGCAGAATGATTTTAACTTCCGGGAAGCGCTCTCCCTGTGGGATACTGCCTTCCAGACAGCCGAAGACAGCCGACAACTAGAGTTTCACCGAGAGGAGCGTCAGCGCAATCAGTCGTTCAGAAAGGCACAGGGACGTAGAGCGAATAAATTCTACGCAAAACAGAAGGAACTTCAGTGCGAGTGGTTTGAGGCTGAACAAGGTCGCGTAGCAGGCCTGGAGGCCTGGGGCGCAGAATTCTTGCGTGCCAGGACTCGTGAACAAGATGAGATATGTAGGGGTGACGAAGAAGATCGGGACGAGATTTTCAAGAAGTGGCTTAGGGCCTTCGGAGATAATGTTTTTGTAAATGTGTGTCGTGCAACCATCGTCGCTCGGATCGTTTATTCTAACCCATCTGGCAGATCGCTCGACCGCAGAAGCCTTGAATACCGCTACATTCTACAACGCTGTCATGAACACTGTTATTTGCCTTTTTCCCTATGTGGATTCCTAAGATGTTTTCGATAACACATAATTATTTAGAGAAGTGCCGATGGCAATTGCGATCGTGACTCCAGGAGGTTCAGCCTTCCGATTCCGTGATTCCAATCAAGCTTTAGCCTATCGCCCATCTATATATCACAGAGAGTCACTTGAAATAAGCGGCATACCACCACCAACATCATCACCACCATGGATCAAAAACAAGCTTTTCTCGTTGCGTGAATCGTTCCCTACGGAAAGGTAAAACCATGATTGCTGTGTCGCCACCTGTCATAACTACTGATGCCATGAACACCTCCCTTTTCGTGCAATTTAGCGTCTAATCATTCCAAGATAAAGATAACGCGGAGATGAACGCTGTCGTACCGATGATAAGTACGAATGCTAAGGGGAACTAAAACTCCCAGCTTTTCCGTGTCTTTGCGCCTAGTTTCTTTTGGCAACGTCTTGGGATTTGGATTTTGAATATGTTGCCATTGCTCACCGGCTTGTCGAGAATATGAGGATGTGCAAGCCCAAGCCATTCCTAATGCTGCGCTGCCTTTCCTTCTCGAAGCCCTGATTTCGGAGAATATGTACAGACTCCGTATCATGGATCTCTCAAACTTTTCTTTGACCACTGGACAAACTGCTTTCCTTCTTGTTTTCACATTTATCGCCGCCGAAGCTATGCTGCTTCTGTGACGGACGAAGAGTTATCATCTCTTCTTTCTACATATCCCAAACCCTTGTACCAGATGCAGGAGCTTGTGTATCGTTTATTCTTGACTGGAGAAATAAACCCAATACATTTATTAAGCTTCCCTTACAAAGAAACGCTGTGCCTTCTCTTTACCGCGTCGAAGCTTCAACTCTATCTCTCCTGGCTCTCCACGAGTTCTCCAACAAGATCCTAACGACAACCCACGCAGCGTTATCTTCGCGCATCCGCCATGAGTAAGGAGGGACTCGAGGAACGCGAACCGTCTCGTTGCTGCCTAGGTGCACCCTCACTTTGCATGTTGTATGGGGAGGGCTGGTTCTTTGCCTTTCAGAAATCTTTAGGGGTTCACTCAGAGCTCGAGTCACCCAGCCTCTATAGATTTGGTAAGACCGAGCCGCGTGTTGCTCCAATACTTGAATCTCCAAAGCTTCTTGACGGAGATGGAGAAGCACCTCTCGTATTGCTATCGGCGGTTATCGCACCCATGGCACTTCACAGCGTTGTAGATAGCCGATCTGCCCGAGGTTTGACCTTGGAACTCGTAACGATTGAATATTGAGCGCTCAAACAACCAAGTACTGTCAGTATGCGGAGTCGTCGGCTCATGTGAGCAGCCTATATTCAATGGTCGCAACACGACTTAAGTAAATATCGAAGAGTTTTTCATCTCCGTATAATGTAATCGAGCTCCCACTTGAGATACCCAACGAAAAAAGTGACTGTAATCATGCTTTATGATAAGCCGCCTTCCTATCCTCCTGGCACTCGTCGCACGTCGGGCTGCCCATATAAAACAAAAACGCCACGCAAGGCGGCAAGAAACTAAACAGCACCATGGGCATGATGACGCCCGCCACGAGTGTCGATTGCGTTACCCACAAGCTGAGGCTGATATGCACGAACGAGCAGAGACAGCCGCCCATGAAGCACACGATGCAGTGTCGGAGCATGAGGCCCCAGCCGCGTGCGATGCCGAACGCCCTGAGGACGTACGTCTCGCCCTCGCCCTCGAGCAGGCGGCGGTTGAGCTCCTTAATGTGCGCAGGGTGCTCGTGGAACACCTGGCGCGGGTACCCGTGCGCGCAGGAGAGGTAGATCTGGCGCGCGGCGGTCGGCAGCGAGGCGACGGCTATGAGGAGCAGGATCGTGGAGAGCGTTGCGCCGAGGTTGAGCAGCAGCCCCGAGTAGGCGAAGAAACGTAACGCGGTGTCTGCTGCATAGGGGCTCTCGGGTCGTTCGGGTAGGGAGCTGATCAATTGGGCCTCGGTTCCTGCGAGGAGGGCGGTCTGGGGCCAGCTAAGCGTGTTTTTGGGAACTGAGTGGCGCAGAAAGACTTACGACTATCGCTACGGCTTGTAAGCGTGGCAACCAGGCGTCCATGACGCTCTTGGGAGTTTTTGGGAGTTCATCTGGGAGATCCGGGGCAAGGCGGGGTAGTGAGTGGCGGCCGGCGACGTACGCATCAGTGCTGCTTACTGACAATCGAGTGGGGTGAGAACAACCTGGGGCATGACTGGAAGTTACGTATGAGAGTGGTCACCGCTGCGCGCTCCAAGGCTCAGGCTGCAATACTTGATGTCAAGAGGCTGCGGGCTTTGGCATCGTGGTGCCCGCGTGCTAGTGCAAGTACCGCTTTGGGGGCTCATCAGACCCGTGTTGGACGTGGCTGTACGACAGGTGTTGAGAACGCTAAAAAAGCGTTGGGGTCGTGACCCTACAATACTTATGGCTTTACGCATTTCCGGAGCTTGACGGAGATGTCGCGGAGATGGCCTGCGTACATAGTCAAATTCCTCTTTCCCGGACCATGGATATCATTGTGAGCCTTGAGGCGGAAATACTCATCAGGATTCAGGCCAACGCGACAGCGGTGAAATGTCCGATAAAGGCAGTTTGGGGCAGGGAGCAGAGTGATGTGTCACGAGGTCCCAATGTGATTGGAGGATATCAATTTTTGATCAATTGATCCCAGATAGTGCAAGCCGCGGAGGTGGACCAAGCAACTGTGCATACAGATATGTTATCTATTGTGCAGGTAAGACGACAAAGAGCGAGGCAAAACTGGTAGGCTTGGGTGATCGGGTTGAGCTTCTTTCTACGTACAAAGCGCGGTGTTGGCATCGAGGGCTCTGAGGACAAGCAACCCCGTTACAGCCACGTTCCGAGGTGGTAAACTAGGAATAACATGACCTTGTGATAGGTTGTAGAGAGGACAACAGCTTCTGCCAGGACTTGGTGCCATAATCCGAGGAATCGCGTCGAAAGTGAAGTCGTGTGACCAGAAACAAGAGATCTGATAGTCTTCCATTTCAATGCGATTGTAGCCAGCACAGTATATTTAGTTGGAGCGGACACGTATTAGATGGCGCGTCGCGTGCAGGCTTGCGTGGTAACTGCGATAAGAGGGCGTGAGCAGACGTGAGGCTGACGCAAACAGATAGAGTCACTCGCTACAAACACAACCACACAGGTTCCCCTTAAGTAGACGAGCATATGCATCTCAGCAACCCATATCGGAGCTGTACCGCTCCTTCACAATCCCCCCTCCCTCACACCGTAACCTCTACCACTGAAGCCCTGTATACCTGCTCTTAAATGCGCAGCTTACTCGTAGCCTCTTTCGTTCTCGCCGCGCTCTCGGGCGGCGCCTTCGGTCACCGCTCCAAGAACACTACCCCAGTCCGGCGCCGCAAGACACTCGGTTTCGGTCCGGAGCACCCACATGCAGTCTTCCATTCCAGCCCCTACCAAATCCAGACCAATGGCTTCCTCCCCATGAGCGCTGACGCTGACCCATTCGAGGTCGCAGACCGCTTTGTCAAGGACACTCTCGGTACAAGGCTGACGGAATCTATGTCTTACAAGATTCGCCAAGACTCGTATACGGATTCTAACACCGGCGTGACGCATGTCTATGTTCGCCAGGTCGTCAACGGACTCGAGGTGGCCGACGGTGATATGAACATCAACATCAAGGACGGTATGGTCTTATCCTACGGAAACTCGGTACGTCGGGGTCCGTTCCTCTTGGACATCATATCTGACCATCATCTAGTTCTATAACGGTGCTGTGCCTAAGCACCTGACAGATGCCGATCACTCTGGTGACCCGCTCGGCGAATACTGCGATATCTTGTCAGACGAGATCCGCAACAGCGTCTCGAACACCTATGACGGCCAAGTCGCGCTCAACGACAATCTCGCTGCCCACACCGCGGAATTGTCGCATGCCCACGCATCGCACTGTCGCTTCCAGAACCTCCCCTATGAGCTCTCGAATTCGATGCAGTCCACCAACGACCTGGCTGACTTCCGTCCGGCCCTTCTCCAGTTCATGGTTGCGGCTACCCCTAACGATGAAGTCGTTCAGGATATCCTCGGAAACTTCGACAAGCACATGAACCAGATGACTGTCGAGGCTCCTACCGGCCATTTCGCGCCCACTGATGAGTCTGCGGAGCTGCTCGTTGGCAACGTCCCCGATGCGGTCAGCCCCGTAAAGGCTAGGCTGGCGTACATTCAAGTACCCAACGCCCAGGGTGACGGAACTCGTTTGGCTGCCGTCTGGAAGGTAAGCTTGCCTCAAGCTGTTGAATGAACATTCTCACTAAGCCCTCCTGATAGTTCGAAGTTGAGATGCAGGACAACTGGTACGAAGCTGCAGTGTCTGCTACCGCCCCTCATCGCATCATTTCCGTGGTCGACTGGGCCTCCGACGCACCCTTGCCGACGCCTGAGAATACGCCTGCGACTTACAACGTTTTCTCATGGGGTATCAATGACCCCTCCGAGGGCGAGCGCTCAATCAACAAGGAAAACGTTGATACCCTTGCATCCCCTGCCGGCTGGCATGCGATCCCCGTTGCCAATGACCCGTCTCTCCAGGGTGTACGATTCAGCAAGAGCAAGGGATCCTGGCACCATACGACCACCACCTGGGGTAACAACGTTTGTACACCTTCAAGCCTGTTATCTATTTCAAGCTTATATTGGACATTAGGTGTTCGCTCAAGAGAACTGGGAGGGCCAAAACTCGTACATCAACAACGGCCGCCCGGATGCTGGCAAGAACAAGGTGTTCGACTACAAGTACGCCCCGAAGGTCACCGACGGTGGCGACGCCCAAGACGAGGCCCAGAAGTATATAAACGCGACGGTGACGCAACTGTTCTACACCACCAACATGGTCCACGATCTCTATTACCGGTAAGGTTTTCGTACACAGACACCCATCCAGAACCTCTCTGACCCGCAATAATGTAGCTACGGCTTCGACGAGGTTTCCGGCAACTTCCAACAGTACAACTTTGACCGTGGAGGAAAGGGTAATGACGCCGTCATCGCAAACGCCCAAGATGGTTCCGGATACAACAACGCCAACTTCATGACCCCACCTGACGGTCAGAACGGTCGTATGAGGATGTATCTCTGGAACACGGCCAATCCCTACCGTGATGGTGACTTCGAGGCCGGCATTGTTGTCCACGAGTTGAGTCACGGTCTGAGCACCCGTCTTACCGGCGGTCCTGCCAACTCTGGATGTCTCGGATGGGGTGAGAGCGGTGGAATGGGTGAAGGTTGGGGAGGTAAGAACTTCGCACTGTCACCCAACCTAGCTGTACAATGCTGACGATTTAACTTGGGCAGACTTTTTGGCTACTACCATTCGCGCTGCCGAGGGTCAAACCAACTACGCTATGGGTGCCTGGGCTGCTAACCAGGAGAAGGGTATTCGGAACTACATCTACTCCCTGGTGCGTTTGGAAAGAAAGCTCTGATCGATTGAGACTTATACTCGTATCCAGGATGAAAGTATTAACCCCTCGACATACAAGACCCTTGATAAGCCCGGGTACTGGGGTGTCCACGCTATCGGCGAGGTCTGGGCTGAGATCCTCTGGGTTGTTTCCCAAGGTCTTATCAAGGAACACGGATACTCCGTCGAGCTCTTCCCCCCGGCACCGGAGGCTGACGGTACCATTCCTACTGGTGACTTCTACCGAGTATCCACCGGCAAGGGCCCTCTGGTACCTAAGCATGGTAACACCCTGGCCATTCAGTGAGTAAAAGAAAATCGGTCTATGACGCAATACCTGACACTTGTGTAGGCTTGTGTTGAACGGCATGAAGCTCCAGTCATGCCGCCCCTCGTTCTTCGATGCCCGCGACGCTATCATCCAGGCCGACCAGGTCCTCACCGGCGGTGAGAACTTCTGCACACTGTGGAAGGGCTTCGCATCCCGTGGTCTTGGTCCTGACGCAAAGGTTGAGGGTCGTACGCCATGGGGTGGAGGAATCCGCACCAATGTGAGTTTTCGCGGATTATCATCCCGAGAATCATGGCTGACAACTGATCCTTCAAGGGATACACACTACCCACTGCATGCAGGGATTGAGGTTGCCGTTGTCGTGAATCGCATTGCTGTGGATTATCTATTGGGTTAGACGTC
Source organism: Sphagnurus paluster (assembly GCA_018282025.1). Classification (NCBI taxonomy): domain Eukaryota; kingdom Fungi; phylum Basidiomycota; class Agaricomycetes; order Agaricales; family Lyophyllaceae; genus Sphagnurus; species Sphagnurus paluster. Next base: position 9,968 of record JABCKI010006203.1, read on the forward strand.
CGACTCTCGTTATCTCATACACGTTTCTAGGTTGTATTATATTGCTGCTACGCTTGTGTTTACCTAGGTTATCTATTGCTACTATACATCTCATTTACTGCTCTCTCTCTGCGTGAGGACTAGGTGTGCCACTGGTTGGAGGATGTGCAACGATCGGCTATTCCGGTGTCAATGGTTGACTGGTCTCGCGTTGATCTGTATGAGCTCGAGGTGAAGGCCTCGAAACCGATTTCTTTGTGGAATCACTCTGAATATCAACATTATTAGATTTGGCTAGATATTACGATGGTTTTGTATTCGAGACCCTTATATAAGTACTCGGTATAGACTTGAGTTTTACACAAGTCCTCAATCTGTGGATAAAGCTTGACACCAATCAGAAATCTCCACCTTGGTAATCATCACTCTACTCGCTCCATCTGCAATTCGAGAGGCTGACGGAGTGGACAATATTAATTTAATACAGTATCTGACGCTTGGGCTGCTAGAAACGATAATAGATAGATAGATATATCATAAATAGAAAATAAGTTTACAAACTACAAAGTACAAATCACGAGTAATCTGACAATAGCATCAAGGCTCAGAGGGAATTTTCAACCCGTTACATATTATCTGAATCTGTCAAGACATGCCTGTTCAATTCGCTTCGAAAGAAGACTAGACGATCGTTCTCACCCAATATCACCAGGAAGCTTGGCGTCGGTGCCTTCAGCTTTAGCCGCTGTTGCTACCTGTCGTATCACTGTAAACAGTGTCAGTAGGTGAGCTCAAGGATATAAGCTTAAGCTTAAGAAAGAATGACCATACCGAGTATTCTGGTTGTTGGCATTAGGGGTCAGATTACATGAAATCAAGTATATATAAAACAACAGACTTACACCGGATCGTTCTGCCACATTAGACTCACTGCCACATTGGAAATCATCAAGGTAAATTGTTTCATTCTCAAAGATGTCCTCGACGTCTGGATGAGCTCGGAGCGCTTGCAGAGCCTCATCGCTAAGTTCCCCTACCACAAGTCCGAATCGTCTAAGAGAGGTAACAAGATATGCACACCGGGAAGTAGTAGGTTCAGGTTGAAATTAAACCTACACCAAAACTATTGGTCTACGAATGAAATTAAGTTATTCTGAAAACATACCCTAATCTTTGAGTTTATTCAATTCTCAAACGAATCCCGAAATGATAAGATTGAGGTAAGATTTTGGCTGTCCTGAAGTTATTTTGAAAACTAATTATTGTTCTAGGTGCCGTCAAACCAGGCCCGGAGTTTTCAGTTTGGGGATGTGTTCAGGTGGCCCTCAAACACTTGGTTTGATGACAACAAAAACTATGGCCGTTTCTTGTAGTTTTGGGACAGATTTCAGCCACTCTGGGACCTAAAATCCCATAACAGGTTTGAGGGAAGCCCCCGA
>JABCKI010006204.1:0-11375 GCA_018282025.1 Sphagnurus paluster
ATTCGGGCAATTTTGGTACCATACCTTTTTCGAAAAATTCCCCGGAATTCGGGGAACGGGCTCATACCTCGCAGCCAAAAAGTGCCATTTTTCGGGCTTTTCGGGATGAGAGCTCTTATAGGATATTCCGGGGTCCTGTTTTTCCTCGGCCATCGATGCCATCAGCCATTTCTTGAAGGCACGTTCGCTCAGACTCTCGCCATTACTTTGCTTGTTGATTCGAGCAGAACTACCCACCATTCTTAGCAGGACAGTAGGTTCAATTTTATACTCAATTTTAAATCTATTGTTGCTATTTCATGGGAGGAGGAGAAATTACTGGGAAATCAACACCCACTAGCATTGACATTGAGCAGATGCCCGAATCTACCTGCAGCATGTCCTCCGTTGCAATTCCTGAAGCGATATTCGAGTGATATCCTCAGGCTCGGGTGAGGGGGGCATCCGTTTGATTGTGACTTGACGAGATAGCGGGGTTGACGAATCTGTGGTACGCGTAGTTTATAGTAGATATCTATAAGAGATGAATGGCTATTTATTTTTTGACATTGGAATTAATTAAGTATTCAACATTCACTAATCTCACAAAATTTAGGAGTCCCTCACGTGGATTCAGGCGGCTCGCAAAAGAAAAACTAGACCCAGATTCTCAGGCTGGGAGTGGTTTGATCTTGACAAACAGCACAGATATCCTCTAGTGCTCAATCTTGAACAGGACGCCAAAATCGACGGGTTCTCTAGTTTTTATGGGCTTTCGGGCCTGATGCAAGAAGTTTCAAGCTTTCGAACACATATGTATGATTTTCCTAGTACATGAGGTTTTACCACCCAGCCCTAGTCGATTGGGAAATACTTTGTCAGAGGCACGTTCCAGGCGCCATACCATTCATTTTCGTCAGTTGTTCCGGGAGGAATGTCAAGGAATTCGTCGAGTATGGCTCGAGGCAGCATTGAGAGATGTAGATGTGTACGTAGGTGTACGTACACCGCCCACTGAGCCCCACTCTGAGTCCAGTTTTTCTTTTTCAAGCCGCCTGAATCCAATTAAGGGACTCCTAAATTTTTTGAGATTATTGAATGTTCAATAATCAATTCCAATGTCAAAAAATAAATAGCCATTCATCTCTTGCATAGCTACTAAGTATAAACTACCACACATTCGTGAAGTCACAATCGGTCACAGTCTGCAGTCTGCTCCCCCACGGCTTGAGATTTTTGCAGAGTGACGAGATAACAGGGTTGACAAATGTGTGGTAGGTTATAGTGCACATGTGAGCTCTTTGTATACCAGCCACGGTTTTTGATCTCGACGCGACGCGTTGGTTCCACGTGCCTACACTAACCCTAACCTTTCAAGCCGTAATTTACAGACCATAATCGGACCGCCAAAAAATTAGCCCTTGCACTTGGAGCACCGGGGCACCTCTCACGCCATATACATGCCCGACAACGCATCAATCGGCGAGCCATTCGTCCTCTCGACCTATGGAACCTCTCAAAAACTTCCGCGAGCTAGCGTTACGATCAGCAAGAAAAGAGAACCCGCTAGTGTATTCGCGACATATGGAAAAGCATCCGGAAGCTCAGACGGGTACGCCACGGTGACTGCACAGGCGGACGGTGTGCATATATTAGATGTCAGTATCTCCTCCTTTTTTGAAAGCCATGCTTATTCCTTGCTAGATATCGACTCTGCATCCTGTTATCTCACACACTCTCGGACCCGCGACCACATTTTCATGCCCAGCAGTTACCTGTAACACAAAGCAAGGTGTCGAAAGTATCTGTACAACATATGCAGCGATTGATAATTCTGCCGACATCTCTGCTGATGAAATTGGCCGCACGATATGGATGTGGAGAGAAAATCTGTCGAGCAGACTGGAAGAGCGGACGTCGCAGAAGAAAAAGTCGGTTGTGGTAAGTCATCGCTCATGTGCTCTCCGCATCTGCACTCATTTGATATTGTAAGGATTTAGATTGCACACCAAATTTCTGGGCTATACACTTGCGATGAAATAGCAACGCGGGTTCTTGCACAGTCACCGAATACAGAGTTGACCATTTTGGACGTTGATCTTAACGTCATAACTACGTTTCCCCCAACTCAAGATACACGGAGGATACTACGAACGTTCATCTACCCCCGAAGCGCCTGTTCATTTGTGCCATCACTATCGACTCCCTCAAGAGCGGCCATCGTTGTCTCTGTGGCCGCGTCTATGAATGTCACACAGGTCAAGATACTTTTAGTCGATGAAAACGACAAAATTACGGAGCTAGGCAGCCCTTCAATTTCATTGAAACCAGAGGTTGGTGTTTTCACTAACACTCAACCTTTTCTTCGCTGACTGATTTCGAAGGAAATATCCGCAATATCGTTCAATGCTAGTGGACACATCAGTTTCATAAGTAATTCAAAATCAAATTTTGACGATTTTCACAGATTCTCACCTTGATTGCAGCTCAGGACGGAACCTGGCACTCGCATCTTCTAGAGTCGAAAGATGGCAGCTTCCTCGAGTTGGCCATGTTGTCTGAACCTTTCAGCCTCACAGGACTATCCTTCCTCACCAAATCTAAAAGCTCGGAAGAAGTATCCTTGCTCGCTCTGAGCTCTTCCCATGTTCTGCTTACCGCCCTCACCGCCTCACCGACCCCCGAAATAGTACTACTATTATGGGATCTTCAATATTCCATTCTTCTCGCATCTCACGCGTTGCCCGTCCCTAGCACCCTTGAAGCAAGCGACATTATGATCAAGCTAACACTCGTCCCGGCATCTGACTCCCAGGCCCTCCTCCTTCTATCACCCCACACCTCCGACTCTGTTCGTCAAGACCAGACAAAAACATCCCGCTCTAGTGTGCTAGTCGTGCCCTTGGTATGCCCGCCCACTTCCACTATAGCCAACGCGATGGGAAAGGCGTCTGCTGGAGCCAAGTGGATCGCGCAGGCTTCATCACTTGCCTTACCACCAACACACGACGCCACGAGTAGAAAACTCCTGGAAACTATGGCGACAGCGATGGGGAAAAACTTACCTCAAGCTGCCAATCTGGCGTTTTTCGAGTGGGAAAAACGCGAATCGATGGGATCGGCCAAATCATCTGTGGGTGAAAGCCCCAACAAATCAAAACCAGTGAGCAACTTCTGTTTATGACTTTTTTAAGTGTTAATTGCATCTAGTCCTCTTCACACCATGCGTTGAGCTACAGCTTTGTTAGAGACCTCCTAGTAATAGTTCTACAGCCATCGATGCCCGCCAACGCGCCGTATTCGTCTGAGGTCGTTCGCTACCTCATAGGCCACCAAGTCGTTAACAGTAATATGATCGAAGGGGGACTCCTTGCAGCCCTTCGTTACAGAAATGACTGGGTAAGTTTTCCCGTACCCTGTGTTACCTGGCCATGATGCAATTTCAATTACTCGATTTTTAGCAATCCATTGATTTGGCACTCACTAAAGTCATCGACCTGACTGAAGCAGAGATAATTGAATCGTTGCAAGCAGTTGTTGTAGGACAGAGACTTTCAGCACCACAGGACGATAGCGCGATGCAAATCGATTCAGTCACGGACCTACCACCTCTAGCGACCTTCTTAAATTCTTGTGTCGCTTATACGACCACGCCGGCAGCCCTGCGGTTCGCCATGCGCCATTTCCTAAGAGAAGATGAAAATGTTCTTGCTGTACTTGTCGTCCTCGAAGGCTGGCTCAACCAGTGGTCAAAGCGTGAAATCAAACTACTGCCATCCAAAAAGGACGTCTTGAAAAATGAACATGGTGTTCTAGTTTTGAAGCAGAAAGACAAGGAGGTCAATCGCGATCTACCGCCATTACCTCAAGTACGTTCATTGGAAGATAATTCATCCGGTGATCATGGCTGACTTATATGCTATCACAGGTCCTTGCGTTTCTACAGGCACTACTCGATGCTTCTTTCCTGACGCTGTTACAGTATCCGCCCGCACACGCCGTGTTGCGTAATCTTCATGCACTTATTGAGCCTCAGATCACACAAATTGACGAACTGGAACTTCTCCGTGGCCCCTTGGAGAATTTCGCCAAGGCGCATTCCAAAGCTGTGAAAGAGGCTGGCCAGGACAAGCGCAAGAAGGTCGTAACAGATTGGCGACAGAGAAAGAAACAAGCACATGAACAGGCCGGACTTTCAATTGGGCTTTATCAAGTGGAGGAACTTATCCTCTAGACAGTTCGCGTTAATCAGGCATTACTTGCAATTTCACATTTGGGTGCTGCAAATTGCAATATTCTATCACAATGGTTTGCTTATCCTTATCCAAGGGCTAAATAAAACTGAGATGAAAGAACAAAACCCAAAGGGGTCACACCCAAATTCACCTTTGATCGCCACTGTGAGTCTGACGTGTCTTCACATCCGTGTCGATGGCTATCGTTGGGCTGTCGTTCGGCGGGTAGATGGCTCCGACACTTGACAGGATTTGACTTGGTTCCTTTGGCGCCGCTGCGTCATTGATGCCGAACACATAATGTTCATGATGCTATCGGGCCCCAATGCCTCAGGCTTGAAGAGGGTGAAGTATCTAGAATCTAGATGAACTTATCTCTTTGATCAGCAAGCCCGACAAGCCAGGTTAATAGAAAGTGTTGAGCATTGTTGAAGCTTGAAGCTTGAAACTTGTGTCACTACTAGGACGTCGACAAGACTCATTCATATCGCCACTGTGTCATGACACAGTCTCGTCCTATAAAGTAATTCATTGTTTTTGCGGAGGCAAAATTTGGCTCGTTTTAAATACCGAACAGGTCGGGATTTGTGGACCTATGGACCTGGTTACTCAACCTATGGTGAACCGTGACTCAACTTGATTTCGGCACCCGCGATGGAGATGGCGATGTGTTCTTACTCATCGGGGTCCTCCAAATGGGGACTAAGGGTTTGCTACGGAAAACGTTGAAAAGCTTCGCGACCTACGGATACTTTCCTTCCCAGCCCCTCTGTGGATGGAGTACCCCCGCGACAAAGACACGCTCTTTGAAGAAAAGCGGTCGGCCATGGCCCCCCGCTCCCACATCGACGTTGACGAGGCTCAGCAGCAGTTCAATGACCTTGCACGGCAACTTAGCATCCGCTCCCAAGAGCTGAATAAAGCAAGATCGGATATAAGCACTCCAACTGCAGCGTCCGCCAACGACGTAGAAAAAGCGATCCCTGACCACGACGCGACTCCGCCATTTGACCTACGCGAATACTTGACCTCTTCAAACGACGCGAATGAGGCTGCCGGAATCAAGCATAAAGTATGTCCACAAATTGTTGAACCTCCTGCGTGAGACTTATTACTGTGGATTAGCACGTTGGAGTGGTGTGGGAAGACCTTCAAGTCAATGTCATCGGAGGCTTAGATCACAAGGTATTTTGTTTGTTGTGATAAACAGCCATCTCTAACATGAGGGCATATGTAGTTCTATGTTGGCACATTGGGAGGCAAGTTTAGACACGTCTTTCCACAGCATAGATTACTGATAGCACGATAGGCGCTGTGATTGCATTCTTCCTCGGGCCTTTCCTTTGGCTATGGAGTTTCATCGCACCCTTGCTGCCCTCAAAAAAAGCCATGGAGACCCGGACCATCCTCCATAAGTGAGATTTTTTTTCTTCATGCATGATGTGTGTTTCACGTTTTGTGATAGATCATCTGGTGTTCTCAAACCGGGGGAGATGTGTTTAGTTCTTGGCTGTCCCGGCGCTGGTTGTTCCACGTTCCTCAAGTCGATTGCGAACCAACGGGAAGATTTTGCCTCCGTGTCAGGCAATGTACTCTACGCTGGGATCGGCGCCGAGGAAATGGCCAAGCACTACAAGGGAGAGGTTGTGTACAACCAGGAGGGTGAGTAAATTCTCAATTATTAAAGCTATCAACCCTGGCCTCAACTATTTTCAGACGACATCCATATCGCCACACTGACAGTCGCACAAACACTTGCATTTGCGCTGTCTACGTAAGGGCATTTTTTCTCATCCGGATATAAATATATCATTCATAATCACACCAGTAAAACGCCAGGGCCGAACGGTCGTTTACCCGGTATTTCTCGCAAAGAATTTGATCAAGAGGTTCTTGATACGTTGCTCCGGATGCTCAACATCTCACACACTAAGCAAACCCTGGTCGGCGACGAATTTGTCCGAGGTGTTTCCGGTGGTGAGAGGAAACGCGTCAGTATTGCGGAGATGATGGCTACTCGTGCTCGTGTGCAATGCTGGGATAATTCTACCAGAGGCCTTGATGCTTCCACGGCGCTCGATTTTGCAAAATCACTGCGAATAATGACGGACATCCTTGGCCAGACCACTTTTGTGACTTTGTGCGCTCAATTGTATTTTCACCGCTATCTCATTTTATTCATACTCCCCGCCTCCCCCGCAGATACCAGGCCGGCGAGGGTATTTATGACCTGTTCGACAAGGTCCTCGTCCTTGACGAGGGACGTCAGGTTTTCTATGGACCTCCCACTGAAGCGCGTGCCTACTTCGAGACCCTAGGCTATAAACCTCTACCCCGCCAAAGTACTGCTGACTACCTCACTGGCTGTACTGATCCCAATGAGCGTCAATTCGCCGCCGGACGGTCGCCACAGGAAGTGCCCTCATCCCCTGCTGATCTCGAGAACGCATTTCGTCACTCCATATATTCTCACGAGAACAAGAAGGACCTCCAGCAGTACCAACGAATCATGGAGACTGAAAAGGCAGATCAGGAAGCATTCCGCGCTGCTGTAGCGGCAGATAAGAAGAATGGTGTTTCGAAGCAGAGCCCTTACACGCTCGGGTTTACTGGCCAGGTCCGCGCTCTCACTGTCCGCCAGTTTCAGACGAGGATTCAAGATCGGTTCCAATTATTCACTAGTTTCTCTCTGTCAGCTGTAAGTCATTTTAATTTTAATTTTAATTTTCTACATCAAGCATATCGATTTTATCGTCTAGATTCTTGCATTCGTTATCGGTGCGGGGTATTACAATCTACCTCTGACTTCTGCAGGTGCCTTCACTCGAGGAGGGTGAGGCTTTATAAACCGTAAACCTCTCGCCCATGATGGGACTGACATTTTTCTCAGTGTGATTTTCGCTGGGCTGCTCACGACCTGCCTCGATGCCTTTGGAGAAATGCCCATGATGATGCTTGGACGTCCCATTTTGCGCAAACAGGTATAGTGCAAAAAATATCTGCTTCGTTATCCTTTCTAATAAAAGATATAGACAAATTACAGCATGTATCGTCCCTCTGCCATCGCTCTAGCCAATACCCTCTCTGATCTGCCCTTCTCGGCAACGCGAGTCCTGATTTTCAACATTATTGTCTACTTCCTGGCCGGTCTGCACCGCTCGGCAGGCGGATTCTTCACGTTCCATTTGTTCACATACGTCGCATACCTTTCTATGCAAGGCTTTTTCCGCACGTTTGGTCTCATTTGCTCAAACTTTGACGCGGCTTTCCGTCTCGCCGTGTTCTTTATTCCCAATTTGTGAGGATTAGTTCTCTTGACTTTTTTTCGAGATTTATGTATTTGATTCTTCAGCGTTCAGTATACCGGTTACATTATTCCCGTTTCGAGTATGAAGAAATGGCTTTTCTGGATCGTACGTGGGCATACTAATTCAATAGATAGCACATGTTTCTTTTCTAACTATCACACAGTACTATATCAACCCGGTCTCCTATGCATGGCAAGGCTGCATGGAGAACGAGTTCATGCGCATATCGGTGCGCCAGTCAAAGGCGTTCCCTGATTGGTTTGCTCACGCAACTCACTTCTTGTAGCTTACTTGCGATGGAAACGCAATAATTCCCCGTAATGGTCCTGGAATTTTTAAATACCCGTGAGTAACTAGCATTTTCATCCAAAGCTTTTTTTGAGCTTTAATGCAGGAGTGGAGTCGGGCCCAACCAAGCTTGTACGCTTTTCGGTTCAACGAGTGGCAGCGATATCATTTCTGGGCGGGATTATCTCAAGGCTGGCTACCACATCGATACCGCCGATATTTGGAGGCGCAACTTCCTTGTTCTGGTTGCATTCCTCATCGTATTCCAGGTCACCCAGATTATTGCTCTAGAATTTTTCCCGGTGCGTTGCGCTCGAGACCCGACTATTTTACTAACTAACTAAACCTTTGTACTTCAGCAATATGGTGTGAGCCTCTCAATCAATATATTTGCAAAGGAAACAGAAGAAGTCAAGAAACGCAACGAGGCACTTCGTGAGAAAAAGCGCGAGCGCAAAAACAAGCTGGAAAAGCTGATGAATGAGGAGAAAGAGATCACCAAGAACGAAAAGTATGCCCATGTTCCTGGCGAGATATTTGAAATCTAATGTTAATTTTGTAGGGCTGCCATACAGTCTCACCAGAAGGCGTTCACGTGGGAGAACCTCAATTATCATGTCCCCGGTCCCAACGGTCCTATCCGTCTGCTTCACGACGTCTTCGGTTATGTCAAGCCCGGAACATTGACTGCTCTCATGGGTGCTAGTGGAGCTGGAAAGACGACATGTCTTGATGTTCTGGCACAACGAAAAAATATCGGCGTCATCACTGGTGATATCCTTGTAGACGGACGACCTCTCAGCTCGGATTTCGCTCGCGGCACGGCTTACGGTACGTCACACACTGCCTTCCATTGACGGACTCCTTAGTGCTTTCCAGCCGAGCAAATGGATGTTCATGAGGGTACTGCGACTGTTCGTGAGGCTATGCGTTTCTCTGCATATTTGCGTCAACCGGCCCATATCTCGCAAGAGGAGAAGGACAACTACGTCGAAGAGATGATCGAACTTCTCGAACTACAAGACCTCTCCGAAGCACTTGTGTTCAGCCTTAATGTCGAGGCACGCAAACGTCTCACCATCGGCGTCGAGCTTGCCAGCAAGCCTGAACTTCTACTTTTCTTAGATGAGCCTACCTCAGGTCTCGACGCTCAAAGGTGGGGCGGTTTCCCTTTGTGTAAATGAGACCTTCTTAAAGTAAATATTTAGCGCGTGGAATCTTGTTCGTTTTCTTCGCAAACTGGCAGATCAAGGACAAGCTATCCTCTGCACGATCCACCAACCTTCTTCTCTTCTCTTTGAGAGCTTTGATCGCCTTTTGCTTCTGGAGCGTGGCGGGGAGACTGTGTATTTCGGTGACATCGGTGAAGATTCACGCATTATTCGTGACTACTTCGCTCAGCACGGTGCTCTCTGTCCGCCTAACGTGAACCCTGCGGAGTACATGCTTGAGGCCATTGGTGCGGGCGTGACTCCCCGAGTTGGTGACCGCGACTGGAAGGATGTTTGGCTTGATTCTGAAGAGTGCCGGGCAGCGCGGGAGGAGATCCAAGCAATCAAGCAGCGTGGTCTGGCCAAGGTCGAGCCAGATCGCAAAGCTTTGAGCACATGTTCGTTCTTTTTTCTCTCTCTCTTCGAGTTGTTACTCAAAACAGCTCGACGGGTCTCTAGATGCCACATCGTTTTTGTACCAACTTAAGACAGTCGTCCAGAGGAACAATATGGCGTTGTGGAGATCCCCGGAATACATTTTCACCCGCATCTTCGTGACAGCATTCATTTCTCTTTTCATCTCGTTATCTTTCCTTCAGGTTGGCAACAGTGTCAGAGATCTTCAGTTCAGGGTGTTCGCAATGTAAGGAAATTTTCACCTCAGCATTGTCGATCACTTACTTGAGGTCTATTAGCTTCTGGGTTGTGGTTTTACCAGCACTGGTTATGTCTCAGATTGAGCCTGTGTTCATCCATAACCGCAGGGTATTCATTCGAGGTATAAGAGAATATTATAAACGCACCAGCACCACTGATGTTGTTCACAGAGTCCTCTAGTCGGATCTACTCGCCGTATGTATTCGCTATCGGCCAGTTGATTGGAGAAATTCCCTACAGTATTGTTTGCGCTATCACTTACTGGGCCCTCATGGTAAAGTAACTTTGTTTCGTGCACCACCTTTTTTCTGATTTCCCAAGGTTTATCCCATTGGCTTCGGCAATGGATCTGCTGGAGTAAACGGAACGGGTTTCCAGCTCTTGATCATCCTGTTCATGCTCTTGTTCGGTGTATCCTTAGGACAATTGGTGGCAGCTATTTCACCCAGTGTGCAGGTAAGATACCTACCAATCGTATCCCCGCATTTCGCTGAAATGGCTTTTCCAAGGTTGCTGTCCTCTTTAATCCTTTCATCGGTTTGGTCCTGTCGCAGTTCTGCGGTGTGACCATCCCCTACCCGACCATGATAAAATTCTGGAGATCGTGGATCTATGAAATCGATCCCTACACCCGCACCTTGGCAGCCATGGTCTCGACAGAGTTAAAGTAAGCCACCCCTTACCATGCCTCCACGTTGTTGATTAAGCTTTTCGGAAGTGGCCTGAAAATCAAATGCAAGAGTGACGAGTTCGCAGTCTTCAATCCTCCATCCGGACAGACTTGCATGGAATGGGGACAAACTTTCGTGGATACTTTCGGCGGCTATATCGACAACCTCACCGATACCGTCAAGTGCCGATACTGCCAGTACTCCGTTGGGAACGAATTCTTTGAGCCGCTCAACATCAAGTTCTCCAACCGATGGAGAGATGCTTTCATCCTTTTTGCCTTCTTTGGTGAGTGATTGATATTAATTTTCTAGTTGACGCGTCACCCACACAAATTTTTTGCAAAGCCTTCAACATGATAGTCACTATAAGTAAGTACCGCGCCTATGGTTCTTTAATCACCATTTTATTGACACGTTCCCCTTTCAGTTGCATCTCGTCTTCTCAGATATGCGAAACGGTGATTCATGACTGAAATATATATACTTTACACTAGCTAGATTCCCTATATATCAACATTAATCACTATAGAAATTCGTTTCGTTTGAAACTATGTGCATACATAATATAAAAACGTGTTCATAGAAACGCTGTGACGCCGAGATTAATTATAACCGCTAGACTATGGAATTTCAAAAACTCCTACTTGAGCTTAACGTATGCATGTTGTTTATTGCTGTTTGCAAATCAGTTGGCCACGGCTGAGTTTGGACGCACCATCAAAATTTGAGTCAACATTGCACCCAAAACACTTTCAAGTCGTAGCTCGCTCAATTTTCATCTTAGAACCATAATAAAATATGCTCCGTGTTCCCTGAACATAGCTGCAGGTGCAAGGAACATTAGCAGGAAATTTCGACTGCATGAAAAAATCTCAAAAAATCAATAGTGAAGAAATCACTTTCAGGTTACTACATGCAACACATGAGCTGGGGAAGGAAAAGAACGCCGTCAGAAGGTAGATATATACTATTTGGAGATGCAAGGATAGGTTTGAAGTCATTGAGCATTGCTTCTCCTTTGTAGTA
>JABCKI010006205.1:0-11313 GCA_018282025.1 Sphagnurus paluster
ATCCTACTCTAATCCACCCATCCCACCCCTCTCATCTACCAATCCATCCATCCATGCCCAATCCATCCCCATCCATCAATCCATCAATCCATCCACTCCACTTCCCCTGCATGACCTACCCACCCACCCCTCCTACAAAAAGAGAATGAAAAGCAATAGAAGAGATGGTAAAGAAAGAGAGAATAGGGGATGAGGAGGCCATGGAGCGCTTTTTATGCCCATTCAAACTCCGCTTTAATGGCTAAAAATATCAAGATTCCATTCTATTCCATTCCATTCCATTCTATACTATCTATAAAGAATGTGACAAGGTGCCTGGGAGTCTGATCCCGCTGAGTCAGAATTGGTCAGTGCCATCATGCTTTGTCATTAATTTACATAATCTGCCAACTTCCAAATTCTGTCTTGGCGTGCAGCGCCCGTGTGTAGTTGTGTCTCTCCGGCGAGTGCAGCGAGCCTACATTGCCGGGTGAGCATAGCGAGCCCTCAATAAAAATATTTTTAAAGATGAGCAAGCTCTGCAATTCAGCATAGCAAGCTATCCAGAATAATAAATGTTTTTAAGACAAGCGAGCGCTGATTCCTCCTGCGAGTGCAGTCAGCATTAAACCCCCGAGCAAGTGTGGCGAGCCATGAGTAATGTAATAAATTGTGAAAATGAACCCCCCCGTGAGCACAGCGAGCCCTGGAACTTGGGAATAATATTTTTCTAACATGAGTGAGCATAGTGAGCACCACTAGCACCTCCCCTCGCGAGCACAGCGAGCCTTGCAGATCCAGGTGAGCGTAGCGAGCCCTGGAGCCCAGGAAAAATAATTTTCTAACAAGAGCGAGCACAGCGAGCTGCTCAAACTGGCTTGATCTATTCCCCTGTTAGTGAGCCTGACACAACTCTGGGTGAGCGTAGCAAGCTCCAGGACTTAATTTTCTAATCTCGGGCGAGCGCAGCGAGCCCTACAGTTCTTTTTATTTTCACTATATACAATGGAGGTGGACGGGGGTTTGGGGGCAGAGCCCCCAATGAGCTGGAGAACCTGGGCCATAGGTTGGCCAAGTGCAGCAAGTGCCATGCCGGAGGCACAGGTCGTAAGCTCGTAGAACTGTGAAGGACTAAAGTAATGACCTCTTTTTGGCAGTTCTGGAGGATCCTCATCATGTGGCTGGACATTTTGACGATTATTATTATTGTTTTGGTTTTGCTGTACATTTTGAGGATTATTTATATTATTCTGGTTCTGCTGCACATTTTGCAGATTATTGTTGTTATTCTATTCCTGCTTAGTGTTAGAAGGTCAGGAATCGGTTCGGGAGGGGCCGCCGTAGTATGAGGCTGCGTTGCCGCTGACCCAACTAGAGGATTTCATGCCACTATACCCAACATGGGAACACGAGAGCCAAATGGCCAGAATGAAAAGGTCAAAAGGTACCGATAGTCGTAACTACGTGCGACATTAAGAGTATCGAAATGGAATGGATAAGATGATGATAATCATCATCATTGGTAATGGCAGATGTCAAGGAAACGTATTCAAACAGGAAGTCTAGGTCAAGGAGCAACATGGGTGGGGGAAATGCGTGTGGCGCGGGCGACTAGATATGGGTGAGTAGTGGCGATCATCCCTATGCCTTATGAGGCCATGAGGCCATGGGTATCGATCTTAGACGCCGGGGCACGCGAAAGATAAAGGGAATTATCCCCGGTGGGCACTGCAGTGCGTGCATGGTGTATCCGTCGTGCCGGCGGTAATCGTCTGAGCGGGACGGAGCCTGTGGCGGGCAATATTTAGTGCCAGATTTGGCAATGCTGAGCGAATGAATATTACCATTGCTTGCAGGTGGTCGCGCAAGCGGCGCCACAGTTGGCGTTATGTTTCTCGCTGTAGCGGCATTTGCTGGATTTGCAATCGACCTGTGGTATGAGAGGGTTAGTTGAGATAAGTATTTTGAGGGATAAACAGCAACGAACGCGACGCTCGTCGTAGGGGGTCTCGTGGCCACAGTTGTATTTAGTGCAGAGAACCTCGCGGTGGCACATCGTAGTAGTGGTGCTGATAGCTAGTGGTGATGGTGGTGTGATTTTGGTGGTGCTGGGTGCTGCTTTATTGAGAAGAACATGGTGGTTATCAACCTTTATAAGAGGAGAGTTTTGCATGGCGCCCTCGTTCCGAGTAGCTGGATGACAAGCTTGACTAACGAGTGGCGAATAAATTGACCATGAGAATGCTATACTGGGAGTCCAAGGCGATCGATGCTCGATCGTGAAGACGTACTTTGAGATTTCTGTTGAGTACGGGCATTTCAGTGGCGTTGTGGAATAGTCAGCAGAGGACGTGGAGAATGGACTGTTGCGATGCGAGTTCGCGACGAGAATTCTCGGCAGAATGTCGCGTGTGCGGCAAACCTTGTCGCAGACAGTATGAACGGTGGCAAACATCATATCGATAAATCTTGTGAATAGGCCAAGATTGGACGCTCGCATTTCACCCTCATCCTCTGCCTAATGCCCTGGTTATGTTCTTGCTAAAGACACACTAGACGTCAATTTCGTTGGATTTCTTTGACTGCAATAGTAGAAGCGCTCACAGGCACGTTTCTCTATCTACCTCCCTGGGCCCCGGGAAGCCTTGTACCGCAATTCCGACGTCATTAACCGGTCATTAAAGGGTCGATCATCGAGGTGTCAATCGACTTGAAAAGGTGAAGAAAGCGGAATCGGCCACGACGGTCTTGGTGGGATCAGCATGATCGAGGACGTTGTGGTTGCCTTGGAGACGTGGTACAAAGTCGATTCACAGTGAGGTCCCCTGTAGGCCGAGCGGCCGACTTGGGATGTGGGAGTCGGGAGGATGTGGGAGATGATGCTGTTTGTGGGCGTGAACATGCCATTGTTAGTAAACGAGTACTCTAGCTGGAGAGACGCATCCGTCAATTGCATCAACGAGTGAGGAAACAGGTTAAACCTGCTGAATGACGATATCCAGATGGAATTCCAAGCTTTTCAAGAATATAGCTGCCAGATACCGCAACTTTGCAAAGTTATTTGGCCAAACGTTGGATGAAACTTTGTTACACCGGAAACATGCCAGTTTGTTTTGAGTCGAATTATGATAAAACTAATTAAAAATCTCTACGTACTGAAATATTATTGTGAAACAAAGACTTTTTTCATCATAAGTTGAGACGAAATAATGTGCTTTGTTCCCTGTGGTAGTAGTGTTTTTGATGTGTATCCAATCATGTGTACTTGCTGATGTAAAGGTCCGTCCAAAGTTGGTCAAGGTGGCGGCTCCGATCTTCAAACAAACTTGTCATCATTGAAGTTTGTGAAGTAAGTAATCTATACATTTCGCTATCTTCATGCAAATCGATACATCTTTTTGTATACCGAAAGATCGTGTGGTATGGCGAGTCTAACTCCAGGGGGTAGTTTAATGCGAACGACGTAAAGATAGGCTACTCTGTATCCAGGGAGAGTTGCAAGAAATTCGAGTCTTTCACTCTAATCTACTTGAAACACTGATGATAGTCAGATAGCACAAATGGTGAAATTTTGACACCAAGGCCACCTGGGCTGGGTTCGGGTGTAGCACACGACCGATGCCTCACGAGGGAGAGTGTGGGTACGCACACTTCAGGCTTGGCGCTCACGTTCAAGCTCACGCGTGTTGGGACGTGTAACCCTAACCTGAAATGATGACATAAGCTGCCACGTCTGGAAAAGTATGAGTTGGCGATCAGCGCGCAATTCACAACTTGTCTCTTCCTCTTTCCATCCGCTTTCGCCACCATGAGCGGTTGTCAGTAATCATTCACCGCATATTAGACAGAATTGCTCACTATTATCACAGTCCGGTTCCTCAATCTTGTCCGTCCTTTCCTGCCCGTCCTCCCTGAGGTCTCGTCACCGGATCGCAAGGTGGACCACTTTCTGAATCTTTCTTAACTATCCTCACCCCATAATTTCAGGTCCCTTTTAACCAAAAGGTGCTCTGGACAGCCGTAACCCTTCTCATTTTCCTGGTATGCTCGCAAGTCCCCCTTTATGGAATCATGTCCTCCGACTCGTCCGACCCACTATACTGGATGCGTGTCATTCTCGCGTCCAACCGTGGTACCCTCATGGAACTGGGAATCACACCCATTGTTACCTCGGGCATGATCATGCAGCTTCTCGCGGGCGCCAACCTAATCGACGTCGACTTTGCACTCAAGGAAGACCGAGCGCTATTCTCCGGTGGTCAGAAACGTGAGTATCATTCCAACTCCCCGTTCGATAGCGCAACAGCACCCGCACCCCAGTCGCGCTAATAACTCTACAGTGTTCGCACTCATTATATCACTCGGCCAGGCCACCGTGTACGTGCTAACTGGCCTATATGGCCAACCCTCCGACCTAGGCGCAGGTGTCTGCCTCTTACTTATTATCCAACTTGTCGTCGCTGCACTCATCGTTATCCTCCTTGACGAGCTCCTTCAAAAGGGCTACGGTCTCGGCTCCGGCATCAACCTTTTCATTGCAACCAACATCTGCGAGTCCATCGTCTGGAAGGCCTTCTCCCCCACCACCGTCAACACTGGCCGTGGACCCGAGTTTGAGGGTGCTCTCGTCGCTCTCTTCCACCTCCTGTTCACCTGGAACGACAAGGGCCGTGCTCTCCGTGAAGCCTTCTGGCGCGACCGCCTCCCCAACGTCATGAACCTCATCGCTACGATCGCCATTTTCGCTGTTGTCATCTACTTGCAGGGATTCCGCATCGAAATCCCCGTCAAGAGCAACAAATTCCGCGGACAGCGTGGAACCTACCCCATCAAGCTCTTCTACACCTCCAACATGCCCATTATGCTCGAATCCGCCCTTACTTCAAACGTCTTCATCGTCTCCCAGATGCTTGCGACCCGTTTCCCCACCAACTTTTTCGTCAAGCTGCTCGGTGTTTGGGAGGTACGTGTTTTTACCTTGTGAATGATACACCTATTGACTTTCTTTTTCAGCCTATGGATGATTCTCCTCAGCTCATCGCCAAGTCTGGAATCGCTTACTACATCTCGCCCCCGCACACCATGAAGGAGGCCATCCTCGACCCTATCCACACTGCCGTCTATATCACCTTCATGCTTTCTGCCTGCGCGCTCTTCTCCAAAACATGGATTGAGGTCAGCGGCTCGGGACCAAGGGATGTTGCCAAGCAGTTGAAGGACCAGCAGATGGTACGTTGTCACTCGAGTGCGAAAGTAGATGTTGACTGACTAGTGTGAAGGTTATGGCTGGACACCGTGAGGGCTCGATGTATAAGGAACTGAAGCGCGTCATCCCGACTGCCGCCGCTTTCGGTGGTGCCATTCTTGGCCTGCTATCTGTTGCTGCCGATCTTATGGGAGCGATTGGAAGCGGAACTGGTATCCTCATGGCGGTGACCATCATCTACAGCTGTGAGCGCTGTTCTGTTTCTACTATTCGATCTCAGTTGGCTAATATCCTTATCCAGACTGGGAGATTGGTATGCGCGAGTCAGGTGGCCCAGAGATGGCTGCGTTTGGTGACCTGATGTAAAACCCGGAAGTAGGCCACTGGTCATATGGGTCCAGGCAGAGGCGGATAGAAGGTTGATTATTTTGCTCGACCAAAGCCTATTATTTCTGCTAGCCTTTGTCCGTCTTGTAACAAAAATCTGAATCTAAGGTTGACCTAATTCATGACCACCGAGTATTCAACTTTGATTGTGCAAGCTCAAGGTGACATTTGGGTAGATCATCAGTGACGTATCAACCCAACTATCGTCCCGACTTGAATGTATTCACCATGAAAATGAACCGTATCAAACAGTAAAGGTGGTCGGTATTCAAGTTCTGAGCTTAAGCCTCAGTGAGCCGCAGTCATTGTTATTCCTTTCACTGGCACGATGTATGGCCCCCAAAATACTGCTTCTGCCAGCATTTTTACCGATCTGGACCTCTCAGTTGGCGAGAAACCACGCGTCGATGCGTATATCAAGGCATGGTAGAAGAAGTGTCCAGGTTGGCTCTATACATGCTCCTATGCGTTGATTCTGACTCCGTGTAAACTTTCCCACACCAGGTCTATACGCCTTGCCGAGAACGTGCTACCCCGCCTACCCTACCCCGAGCTCCCTAGCTACCAGTGGTTCTGATTACAAGTCTTGAATATGACACGATGCGGGGATTTTCGAGCATATCACGGCACGGACAGATATAGACGGTAGTACCAGCGGCGATGTTTTCACATTCATACTCTATCTATAACCGAGTGACACTCTCACCCTAACGTTTATCGGTGGCTTTGTGGAACGCGCGTATATTCTCGAAAAGAGGTGCGTCGAGTGTAGTCCGATTACTACTATTTCTTTGTTGAATAGTAGATCTTGATCATTAACAGCCAATACCAGTTTCGTTGGCCGACTAAAATATCTTGTTGCTTGCTACTGCGCGAAACGTGCGGTGCGTGTAGTTTATTGCTCCATTGATCGCTTTTCCAAACCTCGTTCCATAGACTTGAACAAATCACACGAACTAAAGCTAATGGTACCCTTTCATGAATCTGGACAACCCGATGTCAGCATCATACAGGATTGCGGTGTGCAGATCCTTGTACTCGTATCTTGCCTCGTATCCACCCCTCACTTACCAACCTACCCTTGCCTCGTAGCATATCCACAACTACGCAGCAAGATCCATGTGGCTGTTGCCGTACAGCATGGCGAAAACACTCCTCTGAGCTACTGACGGCCCTCGTCAACTCGACAACAGAACTAGACGCGTTTGACCTCATAGGGATGCGTCCACCAACGCAGCACGTAGCGCCTTCCATACACACTTGCGTCGCCTGGACTCGGCGTGCGGCTAGAGTGAACACAGGCGTTTCAGGGCGCGGAACGGGTACAAGGGGCTCGGCTAGCCGCGCACGTTACATGCGATGCCGCTCCGGCGTGCGAGGCTTTTGAGCGACGTCGTCTAGGCTCCTGGGCGGGTTGACCACCGACATGAGGCGATGGGTTCGCCTGTGCGCGCGCGTGTGTTGCAGTCTACAGGCCACGTCCTGAACTTTCGGAGGCTACACGCGCGCACCTCGACCCGACAGTGTCTGGTTTCTTTTTGATGAACGCCGTACTGTCACCTGTGCGAGGCCAACGCGAAGGAGGAGCGCGCTGGCTGTGCGGGTGAGGAACTGGTCCCTCACAAGTCCCTCATGATGATCGCGGTCGCCAGCGGGCTGCCGGTGCCACTCGGAAGACATGCGGGATATCTGGCACCCATGCCTGGTGTCGTTCCCCGCAGAGGCCTCCCGTCCCTCAAGAAGTGCGAGTATTAGCGGGTGCGAGCTGTGGACGCAGCCGGACACGAGCACCCTATGCCGGTGGTACCTGGGGAGTGGTCCTACGGCGAGCGTACCCTATGACTGTATAACTGGCGCGCCTTCCGGTTGGCGGTGCAGCGGGAAGCTGTGCGTTGTCTGGGGTCTGCAGATCGCAAGGCGTATCATGTCCGATGGGTGGTGTATGATATACACAAGCACAGGTCAGAATCTTATGTCTTGACTTGCTAATATATATACATTTAGATTTACATTGCGACATCGAGCTCTGTAGCTCCAAGAGAAAATTAATCGACTTGCAGGGCGTGTTGGCAGCGCAAAAGGGCCGTCCTCTCCCTAGGTTTATGATCAACTCATGGCGTGAGTTTCGAATAGTTTATCCCGAATGAGAAAATTGAGAAAATTGAGAAAATTGGCGATATATTTGGGCATGGAGCTCTGGGGAAGTTGGAACAAAAGTAAAGCAGTGTCTGATGCGGACCGAGAAGCACAGGTGTGCACAGTACACTGGGTAGTTTAGACGCATAAAGTTGTAACACGTGTGCAACTGTGCGAGGATGCGGGCTCGCTCTGAATATTCAGATAGAGCTAGGTCTTCGAGGGGCTGGTTCTTGGCGGGCACGGGGAGTTCTTTGGACTTCCTGTACGTCCTGCAGCTTATCGTTCGCAGAGTGCTTGAGGTCGCTATAGTCCATGCTCCTGGGTACGACTCTTCATGCGCACGACGATACCAGAAATATTTTTGAACAGATAATTATAAAACCTGTGAGGAATGAAAAATGTACATCCTGTGGGTTGTATACGGTTAACCCCACCGAAGGAGTTCTATCCCAACCTCCTCAGCTGCCGTGTAACCTAACACCAACACCAACTTTCCGTCATCCACGGCCCGAGCCTCGAGCCTCGAGATGACATAGAGGGTGGTCCCAACAGCCAGCGCTGTACATCTGCGGATCAGCGTAACGCTACCTCCACCCACCAACAAACCCCGCACTGAGCACGAGCAGCGCAACGAGCTGCATCGCCCTCCTGAGGCCACTGATCCGCTGCACACGTTCAAGCGCCCTATCCTCCTCGCTCTGCCTCTCCCGCGGGGTGCTCCTTCTCGCCTGCCCTTGCCCATACCCGCCTGCCCCACTCGTAGTACTGGCGCGTGAGGGATCGTAGTGCGCGCCCTGGCCGGGGTGGCGGTGCCCCTGGGGGCCCGGGTGGGAGTGTGCGGACGGGTGGTGGGAGTGGGCGGTGTATGGCGAGGAGGGGTTGGGTTTGGGGCTGGTGCGGGCCCAGGCGTGGGTGGCGCCGGGGCGGGGGCGGGCGTAGGAGGAGGGGTGCGAGGAGTGGGAGGGGTGGGTGTGCGTGTGCGCGGGGTGGGTGGGGCGTGCGCGGGCGAGGAGGGAGCGGTCGTATATGCGTCTGTTGGGTGGTGCGGGGGTTAGTATACATGCTGCATGTGAGAGTGAAGAGACGGGACAGCATGGTAAAATTGAAACAGGAGATTCGAATAACGAGATGTTTAGGGATGGCACGAGCCACGGGGAGGGTACCTACCGCTCGCGGTCGTCACTTAGCACGGTATACGCCTCTGTGACCTTTGTGAATATCGCCGTCGACGATGGGTCGCTAGAGACGTCCGGGTGGTGCTTCTTGCTGAGCTACAGGCCTATGAGCGCGGACGAGGGCGGCTCAGAACCGTGACACACCTGGTAGAAATGGGTCTAACGGAGAGCGGGATGAATACTACTCAGCAGTGGGTAGGCAGGGCACACCTTTATCTGGGCCTTGGTAGCGCCGTGCGGGACGCCGAGGGTGGCATAGTGGTCTGGGCGGATGCACGAGGTGGCAAATGCTCGGGCGCGGTGGCAGGAATTTCTCCTCGGGCGTGTGGGTAGGGTGCGCACGGAGGAAGGCGCGGAGAGACGCATGTAGGAGGAGAGGCGTGACGTAGCCACGGGAGGTCTAGAGAGAGCATGTGATCTTATCTAATCTAATCGATCAGGGGGAAGTGAGAGGGCTTTTATCATAAGGTTGTCGTCAGCATGCGAGGGCGTTCACCAAAAAGCTCCGGCTCGAGCGGCTTCTGTCCGCCAAACGACGTCGCCACCTATCGCGACCTCTTACTGTTTGAAGAACGCCTCAAATCGAATGCCGCCACCCTCCAGCGCCGCAAAGCCCGCTACCAATGTGCGTGCCACGCTCTGTTCCTGCGCCTCGCTGACCGTCTCTGCCAGTCTTCCTCGCCCAGCTGATGCTCTCCATCGTCTTCCTGCTCGCCGAGGTCTTGCTGCCGCCCGAGTCGTCGCTGCTTGCCATGGCATACGGCGCGCTGCTGCACCGGCTGCTGCCCCACATCTACACGACCGACACCCGCGTCGACGTGCACCCATACTTTCCGAGCGGCCTCCTCCTTGTCAGCGTCACCACCCTCGTCCTCTTCTTTGCCAGCGGCATGTACTCTGAGAAGATTGCCTATGCCAACAAGTACGTGCCCACCGCAGTCCAGCCAGCCGCCACTGACACTGCCCAGATACGTCCCGCACGCCAACCGCGCCCTGCGCTCGTTCAACATGTATCTCAACGTCCGCAAGCCGCCGTTACGATCCCAGTTCCCCCTCAATCCCCTCGCTTTCTTCTTCCCCCGCCCAGCCGAACACGAGCCTACCACGGCCCCGTCCACACCGCGCACCCCAACGCCCACTCCTCCCCCCACACCCCCTTCTGCTAGCACTGCTAGCAACGACTCCTCCCCGGTAACCCGCACCCTCCCGCCCCGGCGCCTCTCTCCCCGTCCCAAGCCCCCCACCTCCCTCCCCATCCCCGCCATCCCGCCCGCCTCCAACCCGCGCGGCGAGCTCATCTTCTCCTCCCGCGTCGACCGCTCCTTCCGCGACGCCTACGAGCGCTACCGCGCCTCCTTCGAGCGCAAACGCACCGCAAAAGAACGCGAGCGCCGCCTCGCCACGTCCTACCTCGCCCGCGCCGCCCGCCTCTTCCCCTTCTTCCCCTTCACGTACCTCGCCCCGCCACCCCCGCCCCCGCCCCCGTCGCCCGCCGCGTCCCAGCACATCGCCCGCTCCGGCTCGACGTCCTCCTCCGTCGCCGCGCCCAGCAGCACCTCCCCGCGCAAGACAAAAGCCCGCACACGCACCAGCACACCCCCTGCGCCCCCTGATGCCTCCCCTGGGACCGACCCCGCCCCCGCGCTCGCCATGCGCCCCCGTGAACGTGCGGGCACCCCTGGTCGTGATGCCCTCGGCCTCCGCACCATTGTACTCGAGCGGAACACAGAGGAGCTCCAGCTCCAGTGGGGGCATGCACGGTGATGTGCTTCCAGGCTATATATATATCTAATCTCTGTGTATGGTGTTGGGGCCTGGGCTAGGGAGAGAAGAATGCCCCGCCAGGTCCTGGGTTTAACGCCTATCCATCCTCATACTAGACTTGGTCAAGTTTTTACCTTTGTTGGCGTGTGTGGTTGCGGGTGCGGGTGCGTGTGCGAGTGAGTGCGAGTGTGAGTGTGGGGGGCTCGATGAGGTGGGCTCCTATTTTTGGTGAGCGCGAGTACAGAATATGTATGTGCTACCGTGGTCCCCAAGTACTCACAGGACATGCAGTCCTCCGTAGACGTGCCCGCACCTGTCACTGTACTATTTGGTACTTTGCTACACTGTAGTCAATTTAGAAAAGTTGATATTTTCCAAGTCAAGGACCCTAAATGTAAAAAAAAAATTGAAAGAAATATTTCTACATCCACACTGAGTGGATAGATCTTCTCCAAGTTTGATTTCTAGCATTTTATAACATTTATCTTTAGTTTAAAATTATCAGTTAGGCAATTGATTGACAGAATTTTGGATGGGAGGCCAAAATGTGATTTTGGTGTTCAAAACACCGGTCAATTACTGTAACTAGTGATGTTCCGGCCTGGCCTGGCCCAAAAGCCACGGCTTTGGCCTGGCTTTGGACGGCTCTGGCTTTCGTTGCAT
>JABCKI010006206.1:0-11291 GCA_018282025.1 Sphagnurus paluster
ATACAATTTTCTGTGCATATATAGTCCATAAAATTGACCTCAGAGGCTTCAAAAAATCCAAAAAAGCTCAGAGGATCCCAGAAATACCTTACACTGCAGCTACACACTGATGGCATCTTTTGCCGAGCCGAAAATGCCATCAACACGTCGTTCTGACCAATTTTCGAGCCCTCTCGCCTCAGGGTCCCTCCAACTTACAAGCGATTTACGGTCTCAGGTAAATCTTTCGAAATAATTGTACTTATTAGACTGACCGTTGAGCAACCTAGTAAACCCAAATGCAGCCTGGCGGAGTGTCAGTGTTAACTTACCTTGGGTTGTAGCAGGAGGTAGGATTTACTTGTAAGGAGTAGTGCAGCTCGGATGGACGACAAATCTATTGACCAAGTCTGATATCTGATTGCACAGTTCCGATTCCATCCAAGTAACAAATATCAGTTGAGCCACTTAGGTAACTAAAATTCCTTCCGACCGGTGGAGGCGGCCATCCCAGGTGATATTATATATATATATATATATATACGTATGTATGACAAAAAGACTCAGGATCTGAAGGAGGCTGATCGAATGACGCTAGGGAGGTTATTTGAACAAAGAGCGTGGATGGGCGAGGCCTGCAATTGATCTCCCTTGGAGGTTATGTTAATTTAAACGAAGCAACCGTAATAATATGTGAGAGGAAAACGAGAACAATTTATAGTTGTGCACGACGATAAGCCAGAGAAACGAGACAGGAGGTATGCAGCAAAACGATGAAAACGACGACGGGGGTGGAGGGAGGTGGAGGATATAGGTGGTATTATTAAATGAGGGTTAGGTTAGGCCGAAGGGTAGGTCAGAAATGAGGGGAAAGGCTTGTAGGTAAAGTGTCTGTGCAAGTGGAAGGGCGATTGTTCATGGAATCCGCTGAACAAGGCAAGTTGCCTCATAACACGGCGCTTCCGAGAATTATGCAAGCCGTACAGGTGACAGGAACGTGCCCGGGAGAACAGTTCTGACATACGGCGGCGAAACATAGAACAGCTGATACCCTCACTAAGTAGGGCGTAAAGGCAGAGATATATGTAGCGTACCTGGATATTTTCTTCGGTCAACCCTTTTCAGCCCACTAGAACCCCCGATTCAACCAGTTATATTCCTCCCCTCATCCATCTCATCAAACATCCACATAGATCAGTATAGGCTCCCCCACTCCTTCGATCTCAGGTATAACACATTTCAGATCGAACGCCTTTGCCAGAACGATCTTGAAGATCTTTTGGACGTTTATTGACGCCGATGTTGAGCAGAATATAAGGGAGGCGTGCATGGCTCGCGCAAAGCGTTTCGCCTGGGACAAGTGGCTGTTCAATCAATCTGGCTGAGGGTAGCAAAGCGGAGCTACACACCTGCTTCGTGATCTCTTCTTGTTCGTCTCGGGGGAAAGTAGCAAAAGTGTCGAATTTAGTACCTATTAGGAAAGGGATCGCTGTCTAGCGGTAATTCGAAGTTAGAATACGCGTCTCATGGACGGAATAGCATTGAAACCAATATGATAGAATTAGATACACCACATAGTGGAGTACTCACCTTGTTGAACCCCCTTGCCTGTCGATACCACTCCTTCACCGAGTTCAGTGTTGATTTTCGCGACAAATCGAACATGAACAGGATCGCTACAGCGTCATTACAGACAAGTGGCAACATATTCACAAACTCCCGCTGACCACCCAAATCCCATATTGAAAAAGTGATCGTTGTTCGTCGCACTGAGATTGTCTTCTCCATGAAATTGACGCCTAGGGTCCAGCCGGGTCAGCGCAGTAAAAGGAACACAATGGAATAGACGCGCACCCAGCGTCTGGATATAATCCTCGTCGAAACTTCCTTCCACATATTTGACCATTAAACTCGTTTTACCAATCTGCGAGTCCCCCACCATTCCCACCTTGATAACAACACTGCGGGAAGAGAAATTGAATAAATATTACAGAGCAGGCTAGACTGCATAATATTCCCCACCTGTTCTTCTCGTCGTTGTTCTCTAGCGATGGGTGAGGATTCTGGCCACTAGGACCTACGCTGGCAGACGGTGGGGTTGAGGTCGATGAGGACGCAGAGTTTGACATGGAGAATCGAGTAGATCACAGTCCTTCGAGATGAATTATATCACAGAGCGATAAGACCGATGCTTCAATATTGTAAGAATTGAGCAAAGGTATATGGAGGTGGGTGGTATGGAAAGAATGGAAAATGAGGAAGGAAAGAGGAAGAGATAGAAAAAATGAAAGACGCGTTCTGAGCAGCGCTGGCGGTGGAAGGCCTATACTCGCTCTCGATGCAACGGGACGTTTGCTGTCGGAGAGTGGCCGTCTTCGTCGTCGTCACTTGAACAGAAACAAACCAAATTACAGATCAAACACGCCGTTGGCATTCAATACAAACAACCTCCACGGCTTCACAATGACCATTCCACACAAGTACCGTCGACTCACCGTTGAACTCAATGCCGCACCATTTCCTTGTGGTCTGACTTTGAGAACTATTCACTTAGCCACCCCATCATACGTCATGGATTCACTTTGTTTCTACCAATATTTTTCCAAAACTCTCGGAGAATCAGAATCTATCTAGCATCATACCCCTCCCTCGGGTCTTGAAGCTGCACATGGCATCATCTAGTCAACTCGGGGGCTGCCTTCTTCTCAGCCGAAAAATGGTCATTTCCCTCCCAAATCACTTCATCGCCGCATCTTTTTATTCCTGGCCGCCGTTACTCAGCCTACTGATAGTCAGTGGGAAACTCTGAGGGATCAAATGACCGTCCACCGCTCACTAAATTCTTGAGCGTCACACTCCTCCGTTAAGGTTTCTACTGTCTGGTCACTCTTCCTCTTGTCTATCCCGCATGTAAACAAGCACGCCAAATCGAATTTTTCCGCCTTTCAGCCAAACGTCGGCCGCCAGCAGCAGCTTTTCTATTACCCGAGAATTGTGTCATATGGATGGACATTCAAGTTCACAAATATCTGCCTGGATAAATACGCGAGACAATCAAGTCAGCGAAATCAAGTCTATTTGCATGCCTCTTTCTTAACCTGCACGTCTTCGTAGAACCCTCGTGAACAAACCTTATAAGATGGCAAACTGGGGTAAGTAACGTGGGCTCATTGTCGGATCGCGCGCTTCTGCAACCAATTAATCCGGACGTCAATTACGTATCACGAATCAACATAGAAACTACCAAGCCAAAAGGCCAAGAGCAATTACTGTACTGTGGAAATTCTTTACTCCAGTTCTTAAGCAGCTTCACGATGGCCGGCGCCTTCGCGTCCCCTGCACGGAAAATAGGTCGGGTGTATGTCGGTCTCCTAAGGACCAATCATCGCCTCAGGTTTTGTTTGTGTTAAAAAATTTAGGCAACTCAATCGCGTTCACTCGTCATTCCGAACTGTCTCCGTCGTGTTACACCTACCGTCTACTGTTGCTCTCCATGCCCACTCTATATCGACCGATTGTGCCCCGGAATTTCCTCGCCTGTGGTTGAGGACTTTAAAACCTTGGACACACAAGAAGGTTGCAACAATCGTATCCCCCCCTCTCGCGCAAGATGCTTTTGCGTCTAGCACTGTCTCTTCTTCCATTTTTGGGTTCTGGTATGTATTTTTCGTCTGCTTTCCGAGAGATGCATACCTAACGATTCGTTACATTGTAGCCCTATCCCAGGCGGGTGGTCCCTACACCGATCCCGACAATGGAATATCCTTCTGGGGGTATACAGACCCTGTTCACAAAGTCACATATGGCTTCGTGTTCCCTCCACTTGCGGCCAAATCGAATGAATTCATTGGCGAGATCGTTGCACCTATTGCCACAAAGTGGGCCGGTATCAGTCCTGCCGGAAACATGTTGCAGAACTTGCTACTTGTCGCGTGGCCCAATGCGGGCAAGATAGTTCGTTCTGTCAGGTTTTCAAAGTGAGAGACGCCACAAGTTATTTTCCCTCTCCATGAATGCTTATTCGATATCGTTTAGCGATTATGTGCTACCAACAGCAATGTCTGGCCCTGTTTTGACGGATCTACCTTCTACCAAAGTTAATGCCACACATTGGAAATGGGTTTTCCGTTGTGTCAATTGCATCAGTAAGTGCCTTGACCCATAACCCGGCTCAGAGCTTGATTTTGCTTCAGCCTGGTCTATCCCCGGTGGCACACGGTCCGTTCCTGTCGACTCCTTCGGTGTCCCTGCCTGGGCCTGGTCAAATGTCGCAGTCGATGCTCCAGCTAATGCTCAAAGCACCTTCAATCAACACACTGACTGTCAGTTTTCTCTCATGTCCCAATTTTTATCGTCATATTGACAGCGTAGAGCAGTTGGTTTCTTCGGTTTGGATTACTCTGCTGCTCACGTCTCCCAAGCTGCCTACGATAACTGGAAGGCTGGTGGCACTGGTGGCGTGACAACTACTGCGGCTTCAACTACTACAAGCAGCTCTGCGCCTTCTGTTTCGGTAAGCATTCATTCAAGAAATTATATTAATACTTATGGGCTACAGGCCACACCTTATGATTACATTGTTGTTGGATCTGGCCCCGGTGGACTGGTTGTAGCTGACCGTCTCTCGGAAGCTGGTAAGAAGGTCCTCCTTCTAGAACGTGGTGGCCCGAGTACTTGGGAGACCGGAGGAAGGTACAGCCCCAGCTGGGCCGCGGGAGCTAATGTGAGCAACTAACAATATCCCGGGTTGGCGCCACTGACGCTTTATGTGACAGTTGACAAAATTCGATGTTCCCGGCCTCTTCGGTGCGTCATAGGTTTGGAAAGAAATCGTCAAACAACTGAGCGATCAATATATTACAGAGTCGATGTTCAATGACGGAAACCCCTTCTGGTGGTGCAAAGGTTTACATCCTCGTATTTTATAACTGAATATAGAACCTGAAAAAATGACCATAGATGTCAACGTCTTCGCCGGGTGCCTGACTGGTGGTGGAACTTCGATCAACGGAGCGTGAGGGGAGATCAGTTCGTTCACTTCATCACCAAACTTATCCGTTATTAGCCTGTACTGGTTCCCCCCCGATTCCGACTTCTCAACAGCCAATGGCTGGCCTGCCTCTTGGGGAAATCACGCACCATACACTGCCAAGCTGAAGGCACGACTTCCTAGCACGGATGCACCTTCCACGGATGGCAAGCGCTACCTTGAGGAAACCTTTGATGTCGCTGCACAGCTTCTCAAGGGTCAAGGATATCGCCAAATCACTATCAACGACCAGCCCAACTCCAAGGATCATGTCTATGGATATAGTGCATACAACGTAGGCATTCGATTTCCCTTGCGGTCGCACCAAAGCATAATCATGTTGCACATAGTTCGTCAAAGGCAAGCGTACTGGACCTGTTGCAACCTACCTTAAGACTGCTCTGGCACGGAAAAACTTTACCTTCAAGAACTATGTCTACGTCCAGAATGTCGTCCGTAATGGTGCTACGATCACTGGTGTCAAGACCAACGACACCTCTCTCGGCCCTAATGGCGTAATTCCCCTCACTGCTAAAGGCCGTGTTGTGCTCTCCGCTGGTTCTTTCGGATCCCCTCGCATTTTGTTCCGTAGCGGCATTGGCCCAACCGACATGATCAACGTCGTGAAGAGCGATTCGACCGCCGCCGCCCAGCTACCACCTCAGGCTCAATGGATTAATCTTCCTGTTGGTTACAATGTCGCTGATAACCCATCGATCAATGTACGCCTATTCACCTCCTGAATCAAAGCAAAATATTGACGATCCCTAATTTTCGTAGCTGGTCTTTACGCATCCCTCTGTAGACGCGTACGATAACTGGGCGCCCATTTGGACCAAGCCCCGTCCTGCTGACTCTGCACAATACTTGAAGTCGGGTGCGGGTATCTTTTCTCAGGGCTCACCCAGGTATGCTACACTCGACTCCATTGGATGGCTCGAACTGACTGCTCCCAAGGCTCAACTTCTGGCGTGCATACAGTGGATCTGATGGTAAAACTCGCTGGGTATGTCGTCCTTTATCCTCCCAACATCAGAGTTAACGTACCGTCGTAGCTTCAAGGCACAGTTCGCCCGGGCGCAGCTTCCGTCACAACTACCCTGCCATACAATGCCAGCCAGATCTTCACCATCACCGCGTACCTGTGAGTGAAATTCGTATGATCAGTACACTGTCAAGTAGCATCTCACACATACTTAGGTCAACTGGTGTCACCTCGCGTGGCCGCATCGGAATCGACGCTGCCAATACTGCCCGCGCTCTGGTTCAGCCCTGGTTCACAGATCCTGTTGACAAGGCGACTCTCATCCAGGGCCTCAACGATATTGTCTCTAACATCAAGAGTGGTATGCTCCTCATCAATGTATTTGTTTGGGTTCCTATACTAACCGTGTCGTTTCTAGTGTCTGGACTAACCCTCATCACCCCCGATAGCAAGACCACCATCACAGACTATGTCAACAAATACGATCCCGCTGGATTGAACTCCAACCACTGGGTGGGCTCCAATATCATTGGTACCTCTGCAGCGAAGGCCGTCGTCGACGAGAACACAAAAGTTTTCAACACCAACAATCTTTTCGTCGTCGATGCATCTATCGTAAGTTTTCATAAACATCCTTGCTCAGACGATAGGTGGCCTAATACGGTATACATAGGTCCCCTCCATGCCAATGAGCAACCCCCACGGGATGTTGATGTCGGTGGCAGAGCAAGCTGCTGCGAGGATCCTAGCTCTGGCCGGTGGACCTTAGACAGCTTGAAGCATTTCTTTTTTACTTGATCATTCTGTGTACAAAAGATATACCAACTTCCAAACACTTCAAATCAAAATGACATCGCATCTTGCATCGATTTCAACCGTCCTCGTCTACTTGAGTACAATCGCCCCACCGCGATATAACCCAGAGAAGGCGACCACCTGAAGAAAAAGGATTGAGGATAAACATTACATACATCGGTCCCGAGATATTCGAACCGGTGCAAACATCAGTTGAGTTAGGTATGAAATTGAATCGATGTACGCGTAGCATTAAAGCTCGTCTAGTACATGATGTGATGTATCTGGTATCACAGTCTGTGCTTCTGGAGAAGATGTCGGTACAGACCCAGATGAAGCTGTTTCTGAAGAGGCGGGGGCGGAGGCCGTGACCTCTGAGTACAAGGTCTCCAAGCTCGAACTTGATAGATCTTTCGCTGTAGGATCAGAGTGATCTGCAGCCTCTGACAGGGACTGCGTTACGCTTAACGAAGCCGATACCATTGAGACAGATGCTGATGCTGTCGCTGTCACGGAGGAGAGCACCACACTAGCACTTCCCTTCTCCATATTCAACAGGGCCGAGTCTCCAGAGAAATCCGGCAGGAAGCGCGTCCACCAGAGGGCCACACGCAGACTGCGGTCGAGAATGCGTTGTTTAACGATGAAAAGCACGACAAGGATGAAGAAGATGAAGGCGGAGATGATAAGCACGCGATCAATCCAGTCAGACTTCTCCAGTGCAGTAATGAGGTGCTTAGAAGTGCTCATGAGGTCGGTGAGTGTGTCATGCGTTAAAGAAGTGGCGCGCAAAGAGGCAGTAGACGAGTCTGAACTATGCATATCAGCATTTATTCGCTACATGACAGTCAAAGTCGACACACCAAGCATCTGTGTGGAGAGGACGGAGCGCTCCAATTCACCCTGCATCAAGCCTATTGTCCGCCGCAAGGCCTCGGTTACGTCGTTATTAGCTTTCATGAGTGCATCCTCCCTAGCCCGGCATGAGCGAGCATCTGGGTAGCTAGGACAATGATTACTTACGTGACTTTCTCGTTTGAATTCTGTTTCTCAGTGGCCGCTGCTGAAGCCAAGAGTTCTTCCCTTTGAGACTTGCTCTGTCCGTCTATGGTTCGCTTGGAATGTAGAAGTGCGGCCCGCGAGTCTCGCCGTAGTCTATGCAATGTGTCAATAATATACACAGGAAAGAAAGAGAAAATATTACATACTGGGAAAGGCCTTCTTGCAACTCGTCAACTATGCGCCTGAGCTCAGCTCGATTCCTCTCTCCCCTTTGATCGCCAACACATATATCCAAAGTCTTTGTAAACGTGGCAGCTTTTCAGTCGGTCGGCCATGCCCTGATAACATGTTATGCGACACACCTCCACTTGATGTGCAAATAGCTCTATGTCTTCGCGGAGTTCAGCTGCTAGTCTCTGTTGCAAAGATAGTGGCCCGGTACATGTCCTCAGACGCGGAATCTGGAATTCTGCGAGGTCATTCTGTCGCCTCTTTGATGCAGAAATCTGGCGAGATATATCTTCGGTGAACGTGATAGGAACTGGCGGCATATAGAGCTAAAATAACGAGGACGTTTTAATCGTTATTCGAAGAACAGTGGCTAGAAACTGGAGGAGTACAAGGTGGAGCTTAGGTGAAGTCCGGCCCGAGGTTAATCCGAAACTGATCAATGTAGATAACCTCGCCATAGCCACGCATTAATGGGGTAGTGGTAACCTGGGTCGTTGCCATTTGTCGAGTGAATCTCGACCCGCCGGGGGTTCGATTCCCTCTTAATGCATCTGTTTTCATCTCCACATTTTTGGAGTTCGCATGTTGCCCTGACGACATCTCCAGTCACTTGGAAGTTTGCATGCTTCGTTCACACCTTTCTCCATCTACATTTCTTCTGGTCTGGTACTCGACTTTCTGACTTGTTCTCTCAGCTTGTTGATCTTCGCCTCCGATGGGTTTCTCTAAAGTTGGCAAGGTCAAAGTTGCCGTCCATGGTGAAGCCATTCAATACCCTACCGACGTCGTACTCATTTGCCATCGGACATCGCCTTTGACTAGCAACTCTTTTCCTTGCTAATATGCTTGTCCTGGCTTTTTCTACCCGCGTGAATCAATTTCAAGAATTCTTTTGTGAGCATGTAACCAAGATTTGATGTGCCTATATTAAACGGATCCCAGTCGCGGCGGACCTCTTCCCTTTTGGTCTTTCTATTGCAACTCTCGTTCTTCTGGGCATTGCGTACGTCCAGCATCGTGGATGACACTTTCCCTACATTAAGGGTCCAACGCCCACAGAATTCTACTCGACTTCACGGTGGCAAACTCATACACGGGTCGTGCGCAATTCGAGATAGGGCACTTTGGGCTATTGAGCGTATTCTGGCTTGGTGAGTGACTCGATGCATCTTCTGAATAAGATTGATTGACTCCATGCTAGCATTTAACTCCTTTTCCACCTCCCGCTGGCGGATGATCCCTTTTAACTGTAACTCCATTCCGATTGGTTCGTCTCTCTGAAACAAGTTACATATCTCATAACCTAACTCTCTCGTAGAATTCACTGAAGAGCGCCTGTGGTGTAAAGATGTCCAAGCGCTCAAGATCCTTGTCTGGGTCGAGTTTTTCATATGTAAGTCCTCCGAAGGAATACCTCTGCTCCTCACGTTCAACTTCAATACAGGTTTTGTGACCGCTCTTGTCACCTTACGCTACGCATTTACGCAATACATGCGCGGCAACAATCATATCTTCGAAGTGCCTCTCTCCCGCTACTACCCTGAAATCTCCGCAGGGCAGCTCCACACATTCCGTGGGCGCGACAGCGAGTTTTTGCAGTTTGAGAAGCTCACATAGGCGTGTTGTCTTTATTGGAAGAGGTCTTGGGCAATGGCGATTCGCCGATTGCTACTTTTTATTGTTCTGATACCCTCTGCAAGTGGCGTTGTATGCTCCGTTATTTTACGGGCTGTAGGTTGTATAATACATATCAGCGGGGTTCACTTCCAACTGGGCTGACGTCTTCGCTCACGCGTGAGTATCAAGTGATAAATATTGCGCACCACAGTTCATCAGAGCACCCAAGAACCAAGATCGATGCCTCCATCTCAACTTGCCATGCGCAGATGGTCATCGTTGGATGTTGCCTGATCAATGGCGGTTGAACCTCTCGACAGGCTTTTAACGCGCTGCTCTCATCAACTGATGTTCTTCAATTGACTACAAACTGTCCATCCATTGCCGGTGTCAAATGCTTACTTGCACATGCATAAAGCTCTCTGAGGATTGCTTCTCTTCTATCAATACGAGATGTTTTGTTTTTCCCCCCTACTCCTGCTCACCGTTGCCTGGGTTCCGACCCCAGTTCTCAGTGTAACAGCTGCCTCTCTTGTCTCGGCAGGACAGCATGTCATATGGTCCTATGCCGGCATCACCCCTCCCCAGTCCCTGTACACTGCCATCTCTGCAGGCCAGGTAGCAGGCATCATTTTCTTCAAGGAGAACATTGGGTCCAACATTTCCAGTGTGATCACATCACTTAAAGACGCCAATGCAAAATCTCCAACAAAACTGCCGCTCCTGCTCATGACCGACCAAGAGGGCGGGCAGGTACGACGACTGAGCGGCGCTCCGACACAGAGTGCGAAGCAGATGTGTGCCGCAGGAACTGCAGGCAGCGGGGGGACGGGCGCAGGGGAGAACCTGAAGAGTGTTGGGATGAACGTGAACCTAGCGCCGGTGCTAGATGTTTTCCGCACCCCCGGCGACTTCGAGGACCAGTACGAACGGTCCTTCAGCAACGACCCTGTAAAAGTGAGTTCCTGTGGCGCAGCCTTTATCGCAGCACAGCAAGCTACGGGAGTCGCCGCATCCGCAAAGCACTTCCCTGGGCTCGGCGCAGCGGCGGCGGCACAGAATACAGACCTCAAGCCCGTGACGCTGAGCCTCTCTCTATCAGAGATCCGCGCCGTCGATGTGCTGCCGTACGTCGCTTCTATTGCAGCGGGCGTGAAGCTCGTCATGCCATCCTGGGCGATATACCCCGCTATAGACGCATCTCGACCCTCGGGCATGTCGCCCGATGTCATATATACAGAGTTGCGAGGGAGACTGGGTTTTGAGGGGGTAACAATTAGCGATGCTATCGAGGCGGGAGGATTATCAGCATACGGCAGCCACGCGAACAGGGCAATTCTGGCGACAGAGGCAGGGATGGATTTGATACTTGCGTCTGCCAGAGATGTGAATCAGGGAGCGAGCATCGTCGCTGCTCTTGCGGATGCACTGGACAAGAGAACTGTCGACTCGAAGTCATTTGATCGGGCAACGGCTAGAATTGCTGACTTGAGGAAGAGCTTGGCCTAGTAACGAATAGCCAGGCTGAGGCTTGTTATTAGGGGGGCTCAAAGTTGCCGCAGATGGGCGCAGAACCCGCAGACGCAGATGCTCGCAGATGAGCAGATGTGACATTACCAATCATCACACCTGTAATCTTATCTCGTTTGATCC
>JABCKI010006207.1:0-11214 GCA_018282025.1 Sphagnurus paluster
TAATAATTTATTTTGGAAAAAAAACTGTAAATTGTGTGATCATTGTCAAAGTAACTTGAATACTAACATCCCACAGCTATTAATGCAAAGATCTTGCATGCCTAAGCTACAGGCAAGGGGGGGTTTGGGGGACCCCAGGGGTTCCCCCCCAATCACTAAAGCTACTATTGTGAAAATCTGGCATATGCATGCTACAGGCAAGGGGGGGTTTGGGGGGGAACCCCGGGGGTTCCCCCCCAACTACTATAACTCTTATTACTAAAATATTACTAAAACTGACATTAAAAGAACAAAGGGAAGATATAGAGTGATATGCAAGGAGGGATGAGACATCTGTGTAATGAAATACAATTAACAACTGCGACCCCCCCGTGACAACGGCACGGGTCCTTAAGCTTGTCTCACTTGAGCCAGGCAGGTGCGCTAATCCCTCCACCACCACTCTCAGCTATCAGCTCACAAGAACGATGACTCTGACTGCCAGTGAGTAGCCTCTTCCCGCAAGCTTGACGTCCGATACTAACCGTACCACAGCTATTCCCGCCCATACTTTGCGAGAGCTATCAAAGGATCTTCGAACACCCAAAATTGTCGTGCACCCTTCTTCTTACTTTTTGGGGGCTTCTGCATCTCTGCAGTCACGGTTGAGGCTCATCTTCGCCTTACTTTGCGGCCCCCCGCTCATCCTCCAGCCAGATCGCTCACTCTCGTTGATGGAAGGAACACTAATGCAGAGAGTGACTGTAAGTCCTCAGTCGTATGCAAGAGACTCATATATTAATGTACCTAATGCAGAGAGTGACTGTAAGTCTACTATGTAGTCAGTATGGTACAGTAATATAGGGAATGGAATGGGATACGCACCCTCAGTCGTATGCAAGAGACTGAGGATGCGAGCGAGCAAGGAACGCGTATACGACGTGGCGCGCACGAGGCGTGATTAGTAAGCGACAGATAAGATGACGAAGGGATAGAGGACTGAATATTCCAACACTCGTTTGTCAACCCCGCTCTTTTCTTCTGATATTCATCGTCACCCTCTGTAACCGGCGCCATCTGTAATTTCTCTGCTCCGCTCCCGGCGCTGCGCACCAATCCAATCTCACCGTCCTCCCACATCACTACGCGCCATCCTTATCCTTATCCGCCGCCGCCCTAATCTGGCACTGAATGGGAATCGACATCTTCAGTGCCCAACCAGCATCGGGGCTTCTGCAGCAGTGCGCGTCATTTTGGTTTAAACTTCTTTCCGTTCGTCGGCATTCTTGTCACAGCAATTCAAATCTCTGCAGATAGGCGAAATTCTCCATGAGCCCGTGAGTGTTTCTACGTGTTTCGTACTTTCTTCTGTCCCCTCCCCACTCCACGACATTTACTTCAGAACCATACTAACGACACATTGCATTGCTGCTAGTATCAAAAAATATAGATCGCAGCTTTCGTCGAAGAGCCCCGGTGGGATTACTTATAGATGTATCCAGTCATTAAACTGAGAGTGTCTACCTCGTCAAAGTAAATCTATCTGTAGTATAACCTCATCCAGAGCCTTGAGTAAGAGAGGTTTTCTAACATATTTGCATGGGGTAGCGAAGTCAAACCCTCCAGATGTGATTGAAACTTCACCGCGTACGTAGGTCTGTGCACAGATATATAATTGACTCGGGGGTGTGGGCTGGACACGTGCAAGACGCATGTAGCGTGTCAAGAAAGTCATCTTCGCCGGTGATCCTACCTCCCTTGTGACTCTCATTCTGAATTTCAAGGTAATGTAGCTCTCCGGATAATTTTTGAACACATTTCCAAGAAATTCGACACCAGCATTCAGCGATTTTTCAGTCCGATGCTTGAGAGTGGATCCCATGGCGATGATGGTTTTAACACGGTCAAAGTAAAGCCTACCCGTCGTGCGTGATTCCGTTGCAGCTCACCCCATACCAGACTAGGACTGCTCAGGATGAATATGATACCAATATTGATATCTTGACGCGTACCAATTACCGCCTATCTGCTGCCCAGGTCAACACTGTCTCTGAACTCTTAAACCGATCTGTCACTCTCTTGATCATCGGAGAAATTTCTCGCCGCAAACTCGAGAAAGACCACTTCTCCCAGGCAATGAGCGATCTGGAGAAGACTACCGCGAGACTTCATGCCCAAATCAACCAGTTTAAATATTTACTTGCCCCCGTTCGACTACTCCCGATAGAGATCCTCATGGAGATATTCTTGTACACCGCAGCGCATGAGCCACAAGCGTGCATTCCGCTCCTAAACCAGGCCCCCATTTCCATCTCCCAGGTCTGCTCCACATGGCGGAGGGCATCTTTGCTGTGCCCGACACTCTGGTCTAGACTCTCGTTGTCTTTCAATAAATATAAAACAAGATCTAACGCGAGCATTGAACTCATGACTCTGTGGTATAGCCGCGCCGACGCTCGTCCAATTTCCTTCCTGTTATCTTGCAGGTCCGGTCGTATCGTAAAAGAAATAACTGCAGCACTCGTCCCATTTTCCCATCGGTTTTCTCACCTCTCCCTCGACGTGGACCATCTGGAAGACCTGAAAGAATTCTTATCGCAGTGCGATACAGTTTTAGCATCTTTGAAGAAAGTCAAAATATATATCAAATACGCCCCCACAGAATTGTATACTGTCAATTTATTTCGGTGCGCACCAGCGTTACGAGATGCGACATTGAACATCCGGTCTGATATGCTGGCCATCTCATCATCTTTTGGCTTTCCTTGGTCCCAGTTAACTCATCTCAACCTCCTGCACCGAATTACCCCCCATGCTTTCGCCCATATTATCCTCCAATGTCCCCAACTGGTCCATGCCCAACTTTCCGTAAATATACAGCAGGGATCTCTCCTTAGCCCTCCTGAAAAACCACGGGATCTGGCCGTTCTCGCCCATCTCGTGAAACTGCGGCTGCGGATTTACGGAGATGGTCGACATTATGATATCGTCGAGAGCACAATGGCCCACCTCGCGTTCCCCGCAATGAAAAACTTTGAGGTTTGCGGTGATACTGCAGATTTTCCTGCATCTCTTATCATCCCATCCTTGCACACCAACAACATCAGCATTTGCGCCGCAGGCGCCAACTTACTCACTCGTCTTGTGCTTGTGAGCGTCTACTGCCATGCGGACAGCGAATTCGCCAGTATGCTTCGCGCTTGCACCGCCCTGGAGTCCCTCGCCATACAAGCCATAGCAGAACACA
The DNA here is from genome assembly GCA_018282025.1 of Sphagnurus paluster. NCBI lineage: Eukaryota > Fungi > Basidiomycota > Agaricomycetes > Agaricales > Lyophyllaceae > Sphagnurus > Sphagnurus paluster. Next base: position 3,227 of record JABCKI010006207.1, read on the forward strand.
CACAGATCCTCGCTGTCCTTTTGGAACCCACAGACAACATTCCGCCACCCTCGCTACCAAGCCTCACATCATTTGTCTTGGTTATCGAAGTCATTGGTGCCCCCAGTTTGCCCACCAAGTTGAACTGCCTAATCCGGGCTTGGACGAGCAACCCCGCGCGGTGCCACCCATTTGGGGCTTTCACGATCTATTCATCAGAAATCGTTGACGCGGATCTTGGAATCGTAGAAGAGGTATTTAGGGAAATTAGGGTGCTGCTGGGGCCGTGGAGGGAGATAGACGAACCCGACGGGTGTGTGGCAATCGCACATTCGGGGATGGTACTCCGCACTCGGCATGTGTCGCCAAGGTTTACCCTCACTGGCAAGGACGATCATTGGCTTGGTGTTGATTGGCCTAAGGACTGAACTTGATCTCTTGGTGTTGGGTCGCCTAGTTGACTTGAGAAATAGATAGGTCGAGCGGCGAGTAGGCCGGGAAGGAAGGTATCGGTAGACAAACGGGTGGATGGGTAAAAGCGCAGATCCAGGGAGTCGAACCCTGGGCTGCGAACTTTGGAATCTGATTAGAGAAGTTGACTGTGGATTAGATAAGTATCTGATCCACAGTCGAGATCACAGATAGGATATGGACCGATAAACCGTCGCAGACCAAGAGCTATGGTCAGCAGGAGCGTCAACAAAGGGCGAGAGGATAGATCACGCACCAGTGAAGGTCCGCCATTCATCTCAGCCTCTTGGACCCCACGGACGGCGTGAGCTCCGCAGCGGCGCCTATCTTCGAGATGGGAAGTTGGGCTGCAGCATGTTGCGTTTAGCGACATTTGGCACGAACAAGGATGAGGTTGGCATTGGGCTGCAGTGTACGGTGTTGAACAGAAAATTTTTGGTATGACGGAGATACGCACGTTTTCACATTTGCGCCTGAAGGAAATCGATTCATGGATACAAGGTATTATGTAGGCTGTTGGTGCGTACTAGCTTATTGCCTTCAACTTGACGTCTGACGCTAGCCGTGGTACTAGTAGATCGGGATCCTCAAGATGATGGATCACTCCGCGTGGCGTTGCTAGCTGACGTCACCTAACTTGTCTCTGCCATGTCCCACGTGGTGTTTTTGCGGCGTAGATTCAACACCGAGCCAACACCGAGCTTTGCTCAAGCGCTCCTCTGACTGGACTGATGTACCTCCTACTTGATTATCCACCTTGCCCACCCAACATACCCCTGACACCGCCGATAGCAAGCCAGTAGCAAAATTAGGTTTCGGTGGTGCGTATCCGAGTCCCGGCTCAGCTCAAGGCATATGTTCTGACCTCTCTGACATCCCAAACTAATAGAGCGACTGCTAGAAGTGCTGCTTGACACAGATCAACGCTTACCGACATCACAGGCAGACTTTGTATCTGCCGCACACTACCACCAACGTGCGTGTTCTCCTAATAGTAATTGTCCCACCTCCATCTCAATTACACCGCCTCTGTAGTAAATCTACTACCCGTGTTGCGCTTCACTGTCGCGCCCACCGGCGCTCCCACCTTGAGCTGATGCACGATCTCCCATTCGCACCCATCTTCACTTCCAAAATATCGAATTACCGACCAGGTTGAGATGGCTCGCAAGAACGATTATTTTGGCTGCCGGTGCGAAGCCTCTTTCCGCCAGCTTGACGTCTGATACTAACCGAACCATAGCTTGTAGCACCCGCCCATACTTTGCGAGCGCTAGCCAAGGACCGTTGCCCGCCCGAACTCGCCGTCCGCCCGGCTTCTTGCTATTTCAGGGCTTCTGCATCTCTGCGGCCACGGGGTAGGCGCATCTTCACCTTACTTTTTTTTCTCCCTGTTCGCTAACCTCCAGGCAGACCGCTCTCATTTATCACCCCCGCTCCTTTCCTCTCGTCGTTGTCCTCAGCCTCTGCTACCGGGCCCCGGCACCATCCGTAGTGTCTCTGTTCCACTCCCACTGCGCCCCATACCATATCCTAATTTGATCTTCGGTTTTGACCCCCGCTGTCCTCCAACGTCACTACCTGTCATCCTCGTCCGCGCCATCCTTGACCTTACCCGCCGCCGCCCTACTCTGGTACTGAATGGAGGCATAGACACCGGCTTTGCTTTGCTCAGCCAATGGATGAGCCACTAGCTGCATGAATGATCGTGCGAGGTTGAAGGGGCGAGTGGTATTTATTTGACAATGTAAAGGTAAATTGGAGTAGGACAGGAACGAGGACAATCCCAACGACGAAATCATATGGAGGGATGAGGCAGCGAACATGGAATTGTATTTGGCTGTTCTTCACGCACTAGTCCTTGGCTATCTTATTTTTATTTTTCTGCCTTTTCAGTGCTAGCAATCATTTAAAATTTTTGGACCACAGAAACTGAAACTGACGAAGTAGTGTGCATACAGCTTACTGAAGGATCAAAACGGGTTGGCACTGGCAACTTGCGTCGACCTAACGTCCTCCTGTCAGTAATGAACATCAAATTCAATTTCCAGTCTTATCATTGGATTTAGGTGGAAGGGACGAACCTTGAAGGACCTACACCAACTTACCAAGTTGTGCGGAAGAAGTCAGCATGCGGAAACTTTGCCTTGATGTTCGCTAGGAGCTTTTCGCCGGGGGTGCAGTAAGAGACGTGGTTACTGGACGAACCACCTTTATTCTCGCCAGAGTGAAGCTGACCAACAATATAACCCTCGCCATTCTTCATGCGCCACACCAGAGCCCCCGAGTCTCCCGGTTCCGAGAAGTCATCGGCAGTCTTGCGGCCAGCGTTGTAGATTGCGATCTCGATGGAAGTGACACCGGCATCGTTCTCAGTAAAGGAAACAAGACCGGCATATTGTCCGATGGTAAGATCCGAGGCGTTGCCATCTTTTCCGACCGTTACAAAGCGATGATGTTCGCTGTCAGTACCATCGGGGATGGCGAGCTCATCTAACGTAGACCATCCTACGATCCTGAACTTCCCCTCCTCGGGGAGCTTGTAGGAAGGCGGAACATCGCCGAAAGGGTAGAGCATCTTCACGAGCTGTCGTGGGGCGTACTTCGTACCTATTTTTTATTATTGAGGAAATGAGAAATGAGTGATGTTATGAGGTGAATACGAGGCTAAAAAGTCGAAGCGCACCTATATAGACAACGTTCCCTTCGAATGTGTCCTTGACCTTGCCCTCAGCAGCAACAAAGGCCCCCCAGTCCGAGATAAAACGAGTGCCCCCCTCAACGTCGACGGTGATGGCTGGAGCGAATTGGGTGTACCCGATGTTACGATCAAGATTTTTGTGCGACCAGTTCAGCCTGGCGTCAGTAAGGAAGGCCCAGAGTTTTATGTCAGCCTTGGCCTCTTGAGCGAGATTCCATTCCGTGTGCTCAACCTCTTCAATGCTTTCGGGGGTCCGCTCCTTCGCCCGCCATGTGGTGAGCTCCCTCGTCAATGCCTCAGCAGCCCTTCCACGATTAGCGATTTCCTCAGTAGTCTCGTTGAGGCCGCGATCGAAACGACGATTTCCGCAGATCCGTACGTAGCTCCTAGGTGCGCCGTCTCTAAGCTCGTAGTCGACCGTGGTGTTCTTTCGAAGGACGTGGCAGGTTGTGACGCCAAAGACCTTGTCGCTGGGCTTACCGTCCTGGCCAAGATTCTCATGGAACCAGAGAGTGAGAGTGCCCTCAACATCGTCCCTGTCCAAGTCTTGGGCAGCAAGTGAGACACCGTGAAGAGGGGTGAGAAAGCGGCGAACATTTTGGGTGGCATCCGAGTTGCCAACGGCAGGCAAGAGGGGGCGACCTGCCAGCCTCTGGAGAACTGACTCTTTCCACTCAACCACGATGCCCTCGATGCCTTTGCTCTTCAGGAGGGCGAGAATCTCTTGGGAGGCATCGTGAGCCATTTCGGGAGAGGTAGTACCGGGTTTGACCCCGATCCAAATGACTACCGGACCAAGACTCCCCTCCTCTCCGTCTTCCACCGGGTGAGTAAAGAAACGAGCCGGGTTGACAGATGTCAGGCTTATTTTACGAGCTTTGATGAGGTTCACAATCTCAAGGCCGACAGTGACCCAGATGTTGCCTTGATTGAGCGGTGTGTTGAAGACTCCATGTACAGATTTGACGGGGAGAGAGGCAAATCTGCCAGTCGGTCTTTTGAAGGAAGTTGTGTTGTAGTTTGATCTATAGATGAGAAGGGGATGGTCATCGCCGGCTGTGATCCCATTATAGTATGATAGACTTTCGAATCGGGAGGGACCAAACTCGGAGAAAACCCTAGCTTCGCTTGAAATGGAGGGAGGTGAGTCAGGGCTCTCGTATAACTGAGTTTGGAGGTTGAAACACTCGAGGGTTCTGATGGAGAGCTCTAGATAAAAGACAGTAAGTTTGGTACAGGCGCGAGATGAAGACAAAGGACTCGCTCAAATCATCCGGGTACAATCTCATGGTTTCCAGTACCTGCTTCGTCCTTTCAGATGGGCCTGCGGAGATAATGTAAGCATGATTTATATTGCGTAGCAAGCTAGGAGGGAGAAGAATGCGCAAGAAAATCGAGTGCTAATCTCTACAAAGAAGACGATGGACGACAAACTAGCCCTGAAATGAGTGACTCACCATCTCCAAGCAACCCGACTTGTTTGAGCTCAGCTTCAGAATACGGAAAAGCTTCACGAGGACGTCAGTTGGGAATCGTCGAAGGGAAGAGTGATGGCACTTACTGGCCATAATGACAGTGATCGAGATAAGATAGAACGAGATAAGCTTGGAATCAGTTTGGTTAACAAAGTGCACCAAGTTGATTCCGCAAAGAACACAATAAACTATTGAGGCTTTTATAATAAGAGAAAAGGAGAGTTTGCGAGACATGAATAGATAAAGGAGTCCGCAGGACCAAGTAAATAGGGATAAGTCCAATAATAACGAGATAAGTCTAGGAAATTGAGTATAATAAAGTAAAGGAGTTAAAGATCAGTCGAATTCGGGATGGATGATTCATGGGGGAAAATGCAGACAAGTCACTACTCAACCTCTATGTACGCGTTCTGACCACGCAGCGCTTGCCCTCAGAATCTTGAGACGGGATCAAGTTGAAACAGCAAGAGCGAATCGATAGGTGAGGCGACTGAGAGCCGGTGGTGAAAGGGCTGAGTTTTCGATCGCATCCCTGGTGCTGGGGAAGGCAATATTTCTGGGCTAATCGCATGATAGGGATAAAAGTGACAACTCTTGGTTGAGGTCTAAACATTCTCGTTGGAGTATTAGTACACATCTGCACGAAACCGGCACTCTGTATCCAGAGCTCTTAGGCTCCAGGGCTCGACTCCATGGACCTCCATTGCGGTGAAAGGCCTAGTTTTTCTACGCGATGCAGATCCATCCTAGAACCCTATATTTCAAGCTGCACTATTTTTGGAGTGAGTTGTCGGTTGCACCATGTGTATGCGCATACAAACTATATCATTGTTTTGGGTCGCCTTGTTGACTTGAATCACCGGATGTTGGCACTAGAAATAAATAGGCCAAGTAGGCGGGGGCACAGGGCATCGGTAGACGAACGGGTCGATGGATAGAGAGAGTGTGTGTGTGGTATAGTGAGCGTATTACAGGTATCGGCGGTAGACCCGGAGGCAGACTAAGAGTACCTCAAAGTTCATCCGAGATGACGTAACACTTCGTCCTTGCTCTCGGCCAACATGTCGCCAGCGCTGGTGGATTCAACGCAGAACATTACTCAAACGCTCCTCCCACTGCAGTGAGGCGCAAATTCTTCCTGCTTGATCCCTATCTCATTCACCAGGCCCAAATCGTCGCAGACTCGCAGTCCTGACACAGCCAATAGCAAGTCAGTAGCAAAATTAGCTTTTCATGGTAAGTATGCTGGCTCAGCTGAAGGAATTTGTCTCTCTGACATCCCAAACTAGTAGAGTGACGGCCTGAAGCAGTACTTGACACCGATTGACGCCACAGGCGTACCGTGGATCTGCCGCCCACCACCACCAACGTGTGCGCTGCTAGTGTGCCGCTATTCCCCGCGCCGCACTTCAACTATTTGCCCACTGGACCTCCCGCCTATATCTCACGTTCGGCCTCCAAATCAAAACCGCCTAATATCGAACGACGGACCAGGCTGAGACAGCTCACAAGAACGATTACTTTGGCTGCCGGTGCGTAGCCTCTTTCCGCTAGCTTGACAGCTGGTAACCGAACCATAGCTTGTAGCACGCGCCCCAAATCTCCGCACACCCGCCTTGTTGTTTTTTCATGGCTTCTAGATCTCCACGGCTACGGGGTAGGCGCATCTTCCATTTAACACTCCTTGTCTCCCGTGGTCATGATCATCCTCCTCCACTACCGGCGTAGTGTCTCTTCTCCGCTCCCGCCGGGCTCCATGCCATATCGTAATCCGTTCTTCGGTTTTGACCCTCACTGGCGGCAGAGCTGCAAACGCCTTCCAGGACAGCGAAACAGCAAGAGGATGGATTAGTGTCGAACGTCAAGGCCAGCACAAAAAAGGCTACATACCAGTGGCCAAAGTCATCGTTTTTCCAAGCTGCCGCATCCACGTCGGGGACCTGGGGTTGAGGCAGTTACAATTAGGAGGATACGATCAACGCAGGACGGCCGGTGGGCGGAATATTGTAGCACGACGCGATGCGGTAAGCTAGGCGGCAGAGTTCTTGATCTATAGTTTCGATAGGCTGAAAGCCACTTCTGCCAGTTGATCAGTTGGCTTGGGTAGTCAGAATTGAGGAAAGATGTGGGAACAACCTAGCACACGTGCCATCCTAATTCAACGAACCAGTAATACTAAGTCGGGTTGGAAACTCCCTGAACAGTTTATCACGTATACCGTATGCGATTGTGCCCGAGCCACTCATGTATACAATCCCAATCCTTCTATCCGCCAAGTCCTGGTGCAGTCGTCTCGTTCAGCCCAGCATGTGTGGACGCTGCGCAACGCGGGGGGTCCAGATCTTGTGGTTACAATAATTTTCAAAGTGAAGGATTCCCCGAACCTGAAGGTTGTATTCAGAACTAGGGCTTGCGGTCAAGCTTTGCTTTGGGACTGATGAGAACTGGTCCTAGGCGATTTGAAGACGTCTCGATATGAAGTGTGCGAAAGTTTGATCCCAACCTTGGGGAAAAATAAATTATTTACGGCAATTACGCAATATGCAGGGTTAGCAATCTTATCATTATCTTACATCTTCAATCATTACCACCAATTCTAACGAATCCTAGCATAAGACAGTCAGTTTTCAATATGAATATTTGCGTTATTAATCCCTTCTTATGTCATTATTGGCTGAAAAATCAGATCAAACATGCTATACACTGAAATCCTTGACAAAATCGAATTCCACGCTGGCATATCCAACACAATTTTCTTATCGCCCTCTGAGCGGGAGATCGCCAAAGATCTAATAATCGCTACGAAGGCTCGGATCGAAAGATTGAAAGACAAATTGGCTAGGGAGCGCCTCCGTCTCAAGAGGCTTCGGGTTGCCGCCGCACCACACAAACGACTTCCTCGTGAGATCGTCAGGGAGATATTTTCATGCGCTATGGAAACGAAGGAAAATGAAATACGTCTACCAGTAAACACATACTCAAACAACCCTCCGTGGAAATTGCGCCGCATATGCGCACCATGGAGAGATGTTGCACTTGACGAACCACGGCTGTGGAACTGTATCAATATCTGCCGATTTCTCGAAGTAGACGACCCCCTCCAGTACTTGCGCTTCTTGAACAAAAACTTCCTGCACCCCAAAGGGTTACTATCAATCGAAACTAATTGGCTAGATTCCACCAGGTTTGAAGAACGTCTAATCCTGTCGGAAATCATACTTCCTAATCTTAACTGGATTTCCAAGCTTAGGGCCTGTTCGGCAACGGAGGGATTGATCACGTACGGGTAGCATCTCGCACGGGACTGATCCCAGCAGAATCGCCCTCCCGCCAACTTCAGCCAAGTGATCTCGTAGGGAACC
>JABCKI010006208.1:0-11163 GCA_018282025.1 Sphagnurus paluster
GTGTTTGCTCCACCCAAGGGCAACGAGCAGCTCTGGAAGATCGTGTGCCGCGAGGAAGAGAAAAACAAGCCACTCTACACGTGAGCATCTTTTTCAGGAGACGCCGTGAATTCGAGCTAACCCCCCGCACCCCAGCATTGAGATGGAAGAGAGAAGGGAGTGCCTGGGCTGGGTCCTTGGTCGCCCAGGAATGCCGGCAGATACGGTAAGCCCGCTTGAACAGAGTATATCTGGATTCGTGCCTGACGCGAATGATAAACAGGTCAGGTTGGCTGTTCTTTCCAAGGACAAGCCTCCCCAGTTCCACAGCACCGACCTCTGGCGCTTCGAGCATGCCAAGTAAAGGAGGAGTAGAGACCGTGATAGTATGAATGGACTGCCTTTCTGTGATGTACAAGTAGCTTCGTTGATATATGTTTTTGCACTGTGACACTAGCAGAGCCTGTAAGACGTCGTGGGTCTTGGTTTAGACGAAGAGAAATTGCATCGCTTCCAACACTAAGAGGCGAAGAACTGGTAATCAGCTCAGGTAGAACAATACCTTTATCAAATGTCCTGCTATGTCCTGCTCACAGACATTCGATTTCTCATGCATTATCGTCCTATCGACTCCCGCTCCCGCTGGCGTCTCCGCCCCTGTTGCTCGTGCTCGTGCTGTTTCGACCACCGTTGGCAGCTGAGGATGCGCGAGGACCAGATTTGGTAAGTTCTTCCGCGGGGACCGCCCCACCAGCCTCTTCGCCTTCAGATTGACCGCACCCACCACAGGCGCTGACAACTATCCCAACACTGACGTTGACGTCATGCCACCCCACACCAACACCAACAGCCGTCGCATCCTTCCGGAGCCTGCCCCGCCCGCGTTTCAGTAGTCGCCCAGGCCCACACCGTTTCTCCATCACCGAAACGCTTACAGTCGATGTCGCGGAGAGGCCTAGCGCAGGGTGTAGGCAGAGCACTTTAGCGGAGGCTGGGTCGAAGGTGAGGGCTGGGATGGAGCTGGGAGCCACGGGTGCAAACGCGAACGCGAGCGCAAGGGGGATTGAGAGTGGCGGGATGATGGATTTTGTGATGGTGCACGTGGGGCTGCATGTATGCACCAGAAAGCAGTGATGCCGAGATAGGTTCACGGGGCACCCCACAGCAATACCCACAGGTCCGGATTCCGGAGAGACTTGTGTGAATTGAGACGGGCTGTAGATGATTCGGTATCTAGATACACATAGAAATGATATCGATAACACCAACCCTGCCTCGGATGCTACTCTTGAGAGCATCCATGACAGTATTTCTTTGGAGGAGTTGCATCTCCAAAAGTAGGGACCTGCTTATGCTGAGCACTACTGGGTCGCGACTATCGAAGCAGCCTGCTGGGAAGTGCATGCTGATGAGAGAAATGGAGAAGCAGGATAACTATCGGGAGATGAAAGGCGTGGAAGGAGGGGATGGAAAACGAGCCTCTTGAATCGGGGGAGCCTTCGCGGGATTTCATCGCCCATTGTCGACGGCTCTAGTAGTCGAGGATAACTGGGCCCGAGACACCGCACGTGTGCCCTACTGTCGCATCAGTTACTGGATCCCAAATTCGATTGGCCGATATATAAAACTTAAATGTCTCTTTCTCAGCAGGACGGCCGATCTGCAGACTCATGCGACTAGTCATCAAGATTAGATTGAACACCGTCCAATTCAAAGTTGGTGTGCACAATGAGGTCGCCGAGTCCTGTGCAGAAGGCCCCAAATCGAAACAATCGAGGTGGTCTTGAGTATGGAGCCCTCGAACTCGAGGGCGATCTTCACAAAAAATAGTTCCAGTATTGTGGCCACCTTAGGCCCGGGTCAAACGGGCGCTCTGGAATTGTGAAGCATAGCGTGCAAGGAGCGGGCGTGAGGCACCGAGTGAGTAAATTTGTATCTGGGAGTGCGCACATTCTCTACTCACTGGAGAGCTTGGGGGGGAAGTTCCCACATTCGGTTGAGGCTGAAAAGAAAGAAAGAAAGCAAAAAAAGGACGTTTGAACATGGGCAAATCCAAATACCAATTCTTCAGAGGCTGATGCTGATTCTAGCTTCGCCAAAAAAAAACGATTCTGGGGAATTCTTATCTCGGTGTGCCCGGGTCGAACGGGCGCTGTGGAGTCACGCCGGGAGCCCGAAATGAACACAGTGGCAGAGTAGTCGAAGTCCAGCTGTGTCGCTGGGTCAATTTTCAATGTCATAAAAAATTCAGCGAGAAATGGCGCAGAGTGAGAGCGAGATGCCGAGTTGATCAGGGTTGCAAAGAGAGGTGCGGTGGCGGGTGGCGCCAGCGCCTGATCTGGACGCGTGTGAATTGGGTCAAGGTGGTAAGCGAGCAAATTCTTTCTCTTCGCAAGCAACAAGCCACGGCCACGACGACCGCTTGCGCCGTCTCTGTGTGCCCTCTACTCGCGACTCTGCTCTCTCTGTATCTCTGCGACTCACTTTAGCTGTGCAGAAGAAGGGAGGAAAGTCGAAAGAAAAACAAAGAAGAGGACTACAGGTGAGCGCCCGTCTCCGCCACCGACCCCAGATGGGGGTCTTACAGCTTCTGAAGGCAACTTTTCTTTCATATAGCTGTACGCGCGAGCATGAGCCACCCGTCTCTCCCGCTGTCATTACGACGCGCAGCCGACCCCGTCCCAGATAAGCGAGGATAAGCCCCCGGACCCAGCCCTCGCCACAAACACAAACACAACCCCACGCTCAACCTCAACGTCACCCTTAGCTCGAGTCCCAAGTTTCGATATGGATTCCCGCTTACAGCCCGAGCAGTTGCCACAACACGCTGCGTCTGCTTCCCCTTCAGCCGTGAAACGACGACGACGACTCCGGGTGGGCCCTCAACACGGATATCGTCAAGACATATACATGGCCATGGTCCCGCACGACATGACTATCGGCAGGCGGGTGGTCGAGAAAGGGAGCATCCTCTTCGATGGGCTGAACGAGAGCTATGTCCCGGAGAACGAGGGGCTGTGTGTCTTGGTGGATGGGACGCACGATCATGGTGCGCGGGTAGTTTTGCGAGCGGCATGCGGTTGGGGTGGTGTCGTCTGCTGGCGAAGATGTCGATGTGGATGAGGAGGGTCAGGACGAGCTCGAGTCACCCGTGGAGGCGCCACGCACACAGGGGGCGGGCCACAGCATATTCCCATAGCAGGACCTCGTGCGGAAGACGAACGCCACTCCGACACCCTCAGTCCAGCAACAGTTCCAGTAACGCCTGCTTCCCCTCCCCCACTCCCTCCTGCGCTTGCCTCCACCTCCCCCAGCGCGGAGGAGAATGAATGGGAATGCCAAGGAGAAGGAGAAATCCAAGGCGGAGGGGACGAAGGGCAAGAACAAGAGCAAGGCCGGGACGACGAAGAAGCGCCGAACGCTGCAGCAGGAGATGGCGAGCATGCAGGTCCCGTTCGATTCGCGCGTGTCGCAGTCCTGCAGCCACGGCCACAACCAGCGGGCGGTAGCCGTACCGACAGAGGTGGAGTATCAACGCCGCCGCGGGCCGTCTTATTATCCGCACCCGCACCAGCAACCTGTGCCTCAACATCACCACCACCACGACCGGAAGAGGCGCCGAGGTCTACATCCCGCCGCACTCTCACTCTCCCTTGCATTCGGCCCCTGCCCCAGTCCCCGCCATCTCATCGCCCACCACAAAGACAATGAACTAGACGAGCGAGCTTGGGGAGGAACAAGAAGAGGAGGAAGTCCATTGGTCGGTGAATATCCTCTCTGTCTGAGGACAACTCCCAGTCCCAGGGCGGCGTCGAGGTAAATGCGCAGTATGGGTATGATTCTCGTTTAAGTGACTATCTGAGCAACATTTCTGATGTCAATTTGTGGGGTAGATTCGACCACAAGCGCGACACAGTCAACATACACGTGTATCTACGACCCCCGAACCATCCTGGCCGCACCAGAATTGCGAGGCGACACTAGTCATACCAGTATAGTACCCTCACGCCATGCCCCACCGCATCTCGACCTCGACCTCCACCCTCTCAGGTCCCCAGCACCGTCCGATGACAAAACCACTACCACACCAGCGGTATCCGAGGGTGCGCCTGACAGTGACAAGCCAGCCCGTGTTAGGTGATCGTGGGGTAGAGAAGGAGAGGGAGCGGGAGGGCGGACACCCTGGTAAATGGTGTGCCCGCCCGTGACGAGTACGGGTCTCTTTCGGATTCAGATACGAACGATATCGTTGCCCATGGGCTTGTTAAAGATGAGGACGTAGAGATGGCCGATCCTCCTATCGCGTTCAAGACTCTACCCTAGAACGCGTCGCAGATTCTGCCATGGTGGAGCTCAAGACATCAGCCTGCAGATCTCTGGTCAGTGGCTTTTTGACGTCTGCAATGTTGGAATCGGTGCTCAAAGTTCGTTACTGTCTAGATATCGAGTTGTATTGAGACTACATGGAGCGACTCGCTGCGAGGGGATATACTTGAGCGTGGTGCGTTCATGCATGGTGTATGTACCATAGAATGTCATCTACGAGTCTAGAGACGAAGTTCCACGACAAGCTTCTCCCGCACGCAAAGCTCTCGATTGGCCCCCCGACTGAGCATCGGATGTGATATTGGTTTTGAAAATAGACCGAGAGCAGAGGATATGCGTCTCTTGATGCGCTACGCTATGATTGACCCGTACAATGGTTCTGTTTCCTCAGTGTCATCCCATTCAGGTTCGCCTGTAGCGCTACTGATCGATCTTTCTATCCGTAGTAAACTTAGTCTGGAGTAAACGGAGGTGTGTGCTATGTTCATTGCATCCTTGGGTTCCTTTCTCATATGACGGTATAGAAACATCAACTCTCCGAAGTTCTATGTCGTTTTGATAGCTTTTCTGGACGAGGAATAGAAAATATATGAATGCCGCTTGAAATTCTTGAAAAGAACTCTACTACTCGAGCCAGTCTTCCTCGAGCTTAACCTGGTGAAGATGGCACTAGGTGGAGGAAGGAGGCGGCGCACTCCATCTGCATCCCCTGCAATGCGAGCACCAAGGCCACTTTCCTAGTCATCCTCGCTGAGTATGATCCGACCGTATATACTGTGGTCTAGAGTCAAGTTGTCAAGTTCTGGCAGCGGACTGACTGGGGCGATCTTTCGCCACCCCTACAGCCGCCACATCCGTCATCAAAATCCGAGTCGTGTTCGTTATTAATATCACTGAGATCAACTTCAATCACTCTTGGCTTCGCTCTTCAGCCCCTCTGACGGCTTCGTTTCTCAAGTTCCAGCCGTGCTAGAGCTGGTGTCGTTGTTCTTCTTGTAATGAACTTTATATGTGACGTGCCTTCTTTTTAATTCTCGTGTTTTAAATCCCCAATACTAGCGCCTTGATCTAATTTTGTATTTCACAGGTTTAGAGCACCTGTCCGGTCTAATAGCGCCAAGTGAGCGACCCGTGGTCCTAACTATCGATTTCGAAGGACTTTAAGGTGCAGGAACAGTAAACCTTTTTTTTTTTTTTTTTTTTTTTTTTTTTTTTAAATCAGTTTATATAGCGCATTTAAGTACACATGGACTACAGACGCTGCAGGGTATATGTATGGTAATGTGCCGCTGTTGGGCTGGTAGAAAGGTAGTATGGTGATGGGTACGGGGGGTGGGTAGTGCAAAGAGGAACAGTAAACCCAGTCACAGAGATACACTTGGGGTTGGGAACATCGACAACTAGACCCGCAGGAACCTCAGTAGTCTGGTCATGGGTCAGCCTACATATATCCGCAATGTGTGCCACAGTCTTGAGCAAAACCAGCCCGAAATCAATGTTTGTACGCATGCCATCTCGCGCTACATTCCTCGATTCGGTTGGTCTCAATTTTTTAAAAAGTGCCGGATCGAAAAGGTTTGTTTCTTGTCGACGATCTACATTTAAAGCCTCCTTATAGACCTCCCTGCCAACAGTCAATCATCTGTTGTTCGCGGCCGCAAATTAACGTGGCAATTCACTGGAAGAAGCCAACTAATCTCCCTGGCCCTGCAGCCTAGGTCACCAGGCTTTTCACTGTGTCATCTCAACGCGCATGTGGGTGTTCCCATTCAAACGACGTAAGGGACTCATCGACATATATAAGGTCTTATTTCCCTTCATCCAGTCGTCACCTCCACCTCGACTTGACACATCCCACTTTACTAAACTCGACATAGATACCATGAACAAACTCAAGGACGGCAAATATCAAATCATCAACAGGGCCAGCGGCAACAAAGTCGGATTGACCCCGTTGACCCAGGCTTCGACGGCTACGCCATCACCCGGGCGCCACACCACCTCGAGCATCACGAGCTCCCATGCGTTACGGTTCGTGGTATTTTAATCTCGCATGCGCACCGTATCGGAGACTTTCTCACAAGACTTTCCGACATGTATAGTTCACCCTGACGCACAAGAAAGACGACTCGTACGAGCTTAAGATCGAAGGGAACTCTGTCATCGGCAAGAACGGAGGGGTCTTTGCGCCACCCAAGGGCGGGGAGCAGCTCTGGAAGATCGTGTACCGTGAGGGCAACAAGGCATACACGTGAGTATTTTTATTTGGAAACGCTGCGCGTTTGAGTTAACCTCTGCGTTTTTTAGGATCGAGATGGAAGAGAAAAACGAGCATGTAGGCTGGGTCCTGGGTGGCCAGGATTTGCAGGTACGCCACTCGACAAGAGTACACCCGGATTCAGGCCTGATGGGTATAATAATCAGGTCAAGTTGATGGTTCTCCCTATGACCAAGTCCAAGCCTCCCCAGTTCTTCAGCACCGATATCTGGCACTTCGAGCATGTCGGTAAGTAGAGGGGGAGCAAATATCGCGGATAGCAATGGAATAGCTTCTATGATGTACAATTAGTTTCGTTGATATATGAACTTGCGCTGTGAAAACAAGAGATGTCGTTAGGATTGGCCAGATGTAACCTATATCGGTCCTCACTATTCTAAGCACATTAAATTGGGCCCCTTTCCCCCAGCTCTTGCACTGCTGGGTTTAACAAATGTGTACATTGACAGGCCGTCTCGTCGACCTGGAAACCTCAGTTTCTGATTTAGAAGTCTGGCCCTTACTCAGGCTAGTGAGGTGTACTACTCCCGGCCTCCATCGCGGCCTCACAAAAAAATCCCCAAAAACACGATGCTCAGTGCACCCGGTGTGGTAGGGCTGACGGCCCTATTCATAGACTCGTGAGTGTAGAGCTATTTTTCTTTTACTTTACTTTTATATCGCCTGGACGATCTCATATTTCTGTAACCCTGAAAGCCGCCCTTTCGGGCGCATTTACTGAAACCCTTTCGAATCTTCGTTTGATAAAGAACGCCTGAGCAAAACACACAAATCTCGAAATCTTCGCGTGGTCCTCTTCCCTGCCAATGAAGACTCAATATGAAGGACTTTGGTGCGGATTCCGTTGTTTTCGTGATTTCAAACTTACTTTATCATTCTGTCGTTTTCTATACCACGGCTCCCTCCATCATTCCCCTCCCTTTCCTTAACCCTATCAATTGTCTAGAGGAAGACGCGTACCACGGCCTGAGCCGACGCGGACGACCGAGTAGTAGCTGCAACGCGTCCAGGTCGCGCCAATTGCACGTGCCCGGGGTCACGGCATCCTGACGCGCCTGCGCTCCTCGGAACTCCCGAAGTGCCCGCCCAGTCTAGTCAGTACCCTTTCACGTTTGTCACTGTACCCGACCATCACCTGCCTCGTTTTTCATCCCACTCCACCCTTATGATATCATTACTTTTTGACCTGTCACTGCTGTTGGAGCCGCCACGCGAGAGTCCGTGAGTGGTGCGCTTATTTAAAAGGTGACAGCCCACCTTCGAATGGCATTGAATCCTTTCTTTCTTTTCCCCACATCGGTCTTAAGTTTTTGACGCCAACGCGCGTCTTCCACTCCCCTCACTTCAATAAACGTTATTATAAGTATCGCGAGCCAACGAGCTCGTATCGACGACTACGCTAAGTACCTTCCCTCGACGATTAGTCTCCGCGATCACTCGATCGCTTCAACGCTGACCCTATTGTCGTCTACCTCCGCGCCGATCCTATTGATCACACTAGGTCTCTGATCGCGCGCGTCCTGTTTCTATTTTTAGATCTTCCTTAGGTCGCTGACTGTGGACAGCCGACCAGACTCCCGGGGCTCTCAGTAGAGTTTCTACTCTTCCACACCGGGTCGAACGGGCGCTCTAGATTCTGGAGCCAGCACTGGTACTGAGCATGGAGTGGTTAATCTGGGTCACTAGGACGGTTGTTTATGGCAGGGTGCAGGGCATAGAGACAGGTGGAGTGACGACTCCGGTGAGAGGGCCACAGCGTGTGGCAGACGTGGGCCGGCGTGTTTGCAAGGAGGAAATTGAGCTTACACAAGAATTTGGGAACTTTACGGACATCAGAGATTGATTTGCGATGAGAAAAGCGTATGAAGAAATGCAAAATGCGACGCCGCGCTGGGGCGAGTGGAATCACGATGGGATATGGATATCGACGATCGTGCGCGGAATCAGGCCGAAGCAGTGGTGTTTTATTAATATGAATAAGTTGATAACCCCACAGCAGGGCGCGGGGCGTGGGAGGTGAAAAATTGCACGGATGTGAATACGTTCGTCGTACAGAGTACATGATGGTTCGATAATCAAGCCACTGAAGTCGGACAAGTCCCAGACTCCAGTGTAGGGGAGCACATTTTCGATTCGCTGCACCAGAGTCATCATGAAAATCGAGTCTAAGTTTGAGGATAGCGAGAACTCAAATTGATAAGCGAAAAGAAACGAACGAAAGAAACAGGTGCGCATCAAGTGCACGTGCGATTCACCATCAAACTCCATCCAACACCGCTTCCTAGCATGCTAATTAATATCTATCGGTCGACGTGTGCATAGCTAAATAAAGAAAAATGGATAAAATATCAGCTAGGAACGGCACGGTAGTAGTAAGAGTGTAAGTGAGAGTGAGATGTCGAGTTGATCAGGGAATTGGTGGCGGGTAGCGCCGGCGCGTAGATTCCTAATCAGGAGGCGTGTGAACTAGTTGGTATTAGGAAGCGATCAAGCAAACGACCGTTTCCTCGCCTCGCCTAGTCTGAGTTTTGATCTCTACTCGCGGGCTCTCTCTGCGCAGCTGCTACTGGGATACTCATTATTCGTGCATAGCGCCTAGGAAGTTAGGAAAGATATAAAGAAAGAAAGAAAAGGAAAAGGGCGACACAGGTGAGCGTAAGCATCCGTCTCCGCCAACCACCCCAATTGGGGCCGTGCAGCTCCTGGCTCCTGCCACTGACGACAGCTTCGATTTCAAACAGCGCATGCTCTCCACTGCCTGAGCAGGAGACACCTGTCTCTCGCACTACTAGGACTCGTTGTCCTTCATCACAAGATCATCCTTTCTTCGATGACTATTGAGATGGATGTACCATTCCAGGGCCCTTATGACAGTGTTCCTTGTCTCTTAGATCTGAAGATACAACCCACGATATCAAAGGGCCAAATGGTCTGGGGGCAGTCGTGTATGTCATTACCGTACTACCCGCTTGTCTGCCGTGCGGCCGCCTTTCTCCGACTGCCCCACCAGCCAAGGCATATATTCTTACTAGGCTTCCAAACTTGGAATTGTGATTTTAGACGTTGAGTTGCCCTATGCGTAACGAGGTAATTTATAACTATAAGACTAACTACCGAGCTCGTGTAATGGAATTCTTTTTGAGGCCTCAAAGGTGGATTCGTACTATCTCTAACGGATAGACCCACACTCATGCAACAGTTCCTTTTCCAATTAGATACTCCTGTTGAAGGCATTCTATTTCTCGTCGAATCAAAGCTGTTAAAAAGATGTCCTGATTCAAAGATTCCCCAAAGCAATCCTGTCTCAAACTTTTAACATAAGCTCGCCTTTACGCCAATCCAAAAACGCGATCTACATCCCCTACAGCAGGATCACCAAGGTGATTTGCTTCCTTTTTATTGAGAAGGACATCCTCGCTGATAATCCGACCATATTGCGGTCTAGACGTGCAGTTAAGTTCTCAAGTTCTGGCAGCGGACTGACTGGGGCGATCTTTCGCCACCCCTACAGCCGCCACATTCGTCATCAGAACCCGAGTCGTGTTCATTATTGATATCAAGATCAACTTTAATCACTCTTAGCTTCGCTCTGCAGCCGCTATGACGGCTTCATCTCTCAATTTCCAGCCGTGCTTCAGCCGACGACGTCATTCTTCCTGTAACCTTATACATGACGTGCCCTCTTTTCACTTCTCGCGTCTTAAATCCCCACTACGAGCACGTTGATCTGATTTTATATTTCACAGGTCCTGGTCATCTGCCCTAGTAGCGTGCGAATCGTGTTCCTAGCCATTGATTTTGAGGGCTTTAAGGTGCAGGAACAAGAAAATGGGTCAGCTTTTGTATATCCGTAATTTATGCTATAATCGTCAACAAGTAAACGCCGAATGTCTGCCCTGGTGCCATCTCGCGCTACATTCCTCGATTCGGTCGGTCTCCAATTTTTAACGCACCGGATCGAAAAGGTTTGTTTCTTGGAGTATGTGGACGATCTAATCAGTTAAAGCCTCCCTAAAGACCCCCCTGTCAACAGTCTATTGCGGCCGCAAAATCTCTATTATGTGTTCTTCGCGACCGCACTCAGGCTGGGAGAAACCACCTAATCTCCCTGGTGTCTAGACTCCCAGCAGCATAGGTGACTAGGCGTTTCTCTCGAATACACCGTGACATGCGGGGTTTCCCGTTAGAACGACGTAAGGCGCCCATTGACATATATAAGGTCCTATTCCTCTTCATCCAGTCGTCACCTCACTTGAGCTCGACTTGACTCAACAACTCGACAACCTCACTCTACTACACTCGACATGGATCACAAACTCAAGGACGGAAAATACTACATCATCAACAGGGCCAGCGGCACCAAAGTCGGATTGACCCCGTTCGACCCAGGCTTTGATGGCTACGCCATCACCAAGTCGCCACACCATCTCGAGCACCACGAGCTCCCTTGCGTCACGGTTCGTGCAACTTTGATCTCCCATGTCCATCGTACGGAAGACTCACTTGCACATTCCCCCCCCCCCCCCCCCCCCCCCCCCCCCCCCCCCCCCCCCCCCCCTACCCCCCCCAACCACACAACG
>JABCKI010006209.1:0-11140 GCA_018282025.1 Sphagnurus paluster
AGTGTTGTGACGTCAATTCTCCGTCGAGAAGAACTTTCATTGTCGGGGGAATAGGACCTGGATCGCTTAGACGAGATTAAAGCAAAGTAGGTAGTGTACAATGACCGAAATGTGAACTAGGAAGTCCATCAGAATGTCAGAGAGGAAGGCGACTATAAAGCCATGTTCGACTCACCCCGGAAGGCCTGAGAATGTCAGAGAGGAAGGCGACAAGGATTCTCAGTCTTCGGGATGAAGAAGAAGTCCATGAATGTCTCACCTTCGTCGCGGAGACAAGGGAGCTCAATTTCAAAGCACTACACTACAATGGAGCAATTCCAGAGGGGACAACAACAGCCCGATGAGCTCTATATAAACCCCAAGCCTTCTTTTGATCCCACAACTTCGCATCGTCAAGTTCTAGTCAGCCAGCGTCATCTTCTATCTCTCACTTAACAACCAGCATGCACTCAACTAGCAGTGCCCAGACCGACGAGCATGGTACCTGTGCAGACCTCGTACGTCCCATCACTTTCACAATCAATGTACTAGCGCTTTAACACAAGTTTCAGACCCCCAGCTCAAGCCCTACAATGACCTCGAGTCCTCCTCGTAAAAACATCCAGGGATCTCACAATTCCCAAGATCTCACGGATGACGATGAGCTCGAGCTTCTCGAGTTGCCCAAATTCGGGTTCAGGCCGCGCACACGTTACCTCCACCGGCGCCCTACTCCCATTTAACGTGACTATCTATGAATCCACACCATTCGGATAATAGGCTGAGGTTGTATAGTATATTGGGGATATGTTATGAGTAAAGGGATATCCACGTTCACTAGATGAAGCAATCTATTTGCCCCGATTGAAAGCATACCGCGAGAGGAATAGGAGAAGAGTAAGGAAAGTGTGAGGATGGGATCAGCATCAGTAACCATAGGGACTTGGAAGAGAGACAGGAGAGAGAGAGATTCAAATAACGAGAGCAACCATGTATGAAGTAAATAAACAAGAAAAGCACTGATGAAAGATGAAAAACCAATAAAGCAAAGGTATACGGTCTACCCGCCAGCAGGCTTTGGGGGAAGCGGCGGAGGAGAGCTATATCCGTGAATCGACGGGCTAGGCGGGGCGGACAACTTCACGCTCCCCCGCGCCAACAGCTCATCATCAGCAGTAAAGTTCTCATCCATAGCAAACTGCGACACGCGCGCATCCTCCTCCTGCGTCTCTTGTATATACTCTACAGGCGGGCGCGGCATAAGCGGCGGCGGCGGCCCCGGCGTGTACCGCGCGTTCGAGTGGGACGCAGGCTGAGACGACCCGACGCCGTTCTGCCCCGTGTGGTGGTGGTGTTCACGGGTCTGCTGCTGTTGGCGTTGCGCTGAGGACCGGGATCTGGCCTCTTCTGCAGCATACTGTGCTTTGAGCAACGCCTTTTCTTCCAGCGCCGTCAAGGGTCGAGCGGGGGACACAGGCGGTGTCGGGGTCGGCCGTGGTGAACGGCCACTAACAGAGCCTGTCGAAGCGGAGTTTGAGTTTGCGCGTGGCGGGGGCTGCGGCGGGGATGCACGGCCTGGGACGCCGCCGTTTAGCGCCAGCGCATCCTGGGCTTCAAATTTACGGCGGAGGATCTCTTTCTCCGAGAGCCCGCGGTTGGGACTGCCGTTCACCTGTTGGGGCGCATGTGCGGAGAAAGGGGGCGGAGAAGCCCTCGCAGCCGCGTTCTGGCGGGCCAGAGCGGCCGCGTCCTGCTCTTCGTACGCGCGGCGGAGCCTCTCCTTCTCAGAGAGGTGCGAAAGGATGGGGTTCTTGGGCGGATCGAACGGCGGCGGGAGGTCGTTCGCGGGTGCAACAGGGGGCGCTGACGAAGACGAGGAGCCGCTCGCGCCGTTCTGGGGGTAAAGATGCTCGTATGCGATAGGCCCGCTCCCGCCCGCCTGCGCATTGCCCGAGTCCTCGACGGGCATGTACCCCGAATTCTGCACGCGGTCCACGGCCATCTTGGCCTCGTGGTATCTCCGCAGCGCCGCCTTCTCCTGCTCGGCCGTGGGGTACTGGGTCACGGGCACAGGCACCTTGGGCTCTGGGCCCATATTACCTGAGTGCTGCCGCGACATCGCCTGATTGCGTGCAGACATAGCTTGGGCGTACAGCTCCGCAGCGCTGCTCTGTTTTGTAGAGCCTCCTGCCCTGCTCGCGGAGGATTGCCTGGAGAGATCGGCAGCGCGCCCGTCGGAGTCGCTTCGTGCGTGGATCGAGGACGGTGGTGACTCGAAGCCTTGCGTTTTCGCAACTGCGGCCTGGGCTTTGTTGAACAGTCGGAGTTTTTCCTCCTCTGCGGTGGGCCAGGCATGATGCCGTGGCGGCGAAGCCTGAGGTGGAGGGGCTTGGGGAGGCTACACCGATTTCTTAGCAAGACATGCAGCGAAGACAATAGACCAGCACGTACCGGGGTCACCACACGTGCAACACTCCCTTGTACCCTTTCCACCTTAGCCCTAGCAGCTTCATACAATCGCTTCTTCTCATCTTCAGCAGAAAGCCAAGGACCCTGACTGCTCGAGCCGCCGGCGCGCTGGCGTGTGTCCGGCTCCGGTTCAGGTATCTCATCAGGCTGGGCGTTGATGATAGTGAGCCTGTTCGCGGATGGTCCACCCGCAGAATTAGGTCTCCGCCCGAAGCTCGTCGGCGACGTGGGTGATGTGCGTGGGCGATGGTCCTCAGGCAAGTGATTGCTCCCCGCCGAGATGGAGGTCTGAGGTACCTGTCTTGCGCTGTATGCGTACCCACCCATCTCGTCGACTTTGGCTAACTTATGACCATTGGCGTGAGCGGGGAGGGTGTTGTAGGCACCCGCGTTCGAGTCGCGGCCCATGCCATGACCGTCCCTCGCAATGGGGAGAGTGGATGCTATCGGTGGTCGCTGTGGCGGGTTCTCCGATCGTGTTATCGTGTGTTGTGTAGGAGAAATGGGAAGTAGTGACAGTGTCGGAGTGGGCCCGATTCGACTATCGTATACAACGATATCAACTTCACCATCACACATTCAAATTCAAAGACATAGATAGCTTACCTGATAGCTGTCTCAGAGACGTGTCTATAAAAGCTGTCAGTACTTGAGATAATAGAACAGTTAAAAAGACTAACCTTGGCCAATTCGAGATGACGACAGGAAGATCTATTGACACGGGGGGTCTATCACTGATGATCGCTTTCACATTGAGGAAGTAGGTAATATCAATGTGTCTCGCTGAATTGAGGGAAGTGGTCGTATGTTCCAGGGGGAGCATACAACCCAACTCGGCGGGAAGTTCATTGCCCGGTGGTAAGATTGCATTGACAGGCAGTTGTTCTTGACTTATAGGAACAACGTGAACTTGAGGAGCCGCGGATTTTTTGCCAGAGCCAGGTCCGCTGCGGAATATCGTCGTTTCCCTGAGTGTGATCTCGAAACCACGAAGGACAATATTTTCCATCGCGCCAGACCGGAAGACAACCCGGACGGGAAGACGGTCCCCAGGTCCAAAACAGGTTTGGTTGCGATGGACGATCATGGTAGAGCCATCTTGCTCTACCTTCCGTGATTCAGGCTGGCAGTATACGGGCCATGTGGAATGCAGTTCATGTTTGTCGATGATGATGGGGGATGTTGTTGACACGACGGCAGACTTTCTTTTACGGAAGAACCCTCTGCGAGGTGTCGATTAGAACACGCTTAGGAAAAGGAACTGGTCCAACTCACCTTTTGCCTTTAACACACAGACTCGCCACCAGTTCATATTGAATACCAGCTAGCATTATCGGAAAATGTGAGCGGACTGAAACTTCAGATTTTGTTAAAGGACGCACCTTTGTTATCCAGTGTGATAGTTGGTGGGATGGACTCAGGTATACGGATCGAGAAGGGAAAGTCTTGCTGGAAAGTCCAAAGCCATGATTAGAAGGCATTCCAACAAAAGTGGTCATATGGCTCACGGTACGCAACACGCTAAATTCTTCGCTCGATGTCCATAAAGTCACTGGATTGGGACCGACAATGTCGTAAAACGTATTTGACATGCCTCCGCTGGGCAGAGTTTCGACCTTGCGCAGCTCGATGCGCACCCATCTCGCTTTGACACCTTGAGGGCCCACTCTAACTTCGATAGACTAAGAAGTGGTCAGTCCGCGTTTCGTTGAAGCGCTGAACCACAGACCCCCTTCACTGAAGCCTGTGGCCTGTCTGCTCCTCCCGGTGGTATACCAGGATATCCTGGATATTCGCTCAATCTAAGCGGACGCGTGGCATGAGACAAGACTTACCATGCACAAAATCAACATTGGGCGGTGGCCGCAATGTTCTGAATTTCACTGATATTTAGTTCTGGGTTGCCGGAAAGTGACGGGCGATACACTTACAGCAAGGCCTGGGACATCTCGCCACTCAATGCTGAGCAGCGAGGAATTTACAGGTAAAATGCAAGAACAGAAGGGTGTATCGGGAAAGTTGGACACCGGCAGAGTTGAGATGCCTTGCAGTAGCTGTTTGGGAACGTTCGTGTGCACTTCGGCTAGTCATTTTTGATCGCGCGGTCTGTAGCACAGCCATCATCTCATCATCATCACCCCGCAAATGATGGACGTGCAACAAGTTCAACTGTTTTTCTGCGCGAAAGTCTGCTCGGCTTTAGAACGAATTATACTAATCATTTAGCATTATACGTGTGTAATTATTAATCAGAGGTCCAGCAGCGAGAGAGAGAAAATCAGTTCTTTCAAGCTTCAGTTAATGGAGAATGCTCGCCCATAGTGGGGAGCACTCATGTACATGTCCATTAGCCTAGTATCTTCCGGGGGAAAATAATTCCATCAGTCAAGTAACTCAACTGTATACGTTCAGTTCTCGAATCTCGCTCGCACCAAGAAGAAATCAGGGAGAAATATGAAGTCTCAGGGAATGCTTCGCAGTGATTTATGACCTACTGGAGCGATTGGTGGACACGGGTGGACGATAATTGTAGAATAGATTCGCTAGCACCTTCAATAAAATCTTTCTGCCCGCATGTGGAGTCAACATTCCTGACCATGCGGCCCGCAACCTCGGCATTCAACAGAATGTAGTATTCGTCAAAGAGCATCAAACGATGTATTAACCCTTCTAGCCAACTCAATAAAAGGAGTTATTATCACGCTTAATGAAATGATAAGGAGCTGAACTCTCCATTCGTAGGTTTGCATCCTTCAATATAGGCAGAAAATACACTGTAAAATAAAATCAAAGCACTTCGGAGACAAGGTTGAAAAGTAGTAAGTACACAAAAGACCTGGCCGAGGGAACACGTGTCAGAACTTGAACTCCTTTCCGTTCTTCTTCGTATCTCGGTCCCTCTCCATCTTCTGCTTCTTCTTCGCCATCTCCTTTGCCACCATGTCCGAGAAGTCTTCTTTGTTGGCCCCGGGCACACCCGCGGAACCTCGCGAGTACGCATCGTATTTCCTCCGGAGCTCTTCTTCTGATAGGCCCTCGAGCTCGCTCGCATCGATGGAGACATCGACACCATTTGCTTTCCGCTATCAAGAAACAATTACGGTTATCCTGGGTTAATGCAAAAAACGCGAGACGAACCTTGGTACCCCGCTCGTCGCCAAGAATGGGAATCGGTGCACTTGACACAGCGCTGACGTCGTAGCCACGCTCGCTCCCCATAAGCCCCCGCACTGATGTCTGTTTCTCCGGAACAACTTGGTAAAGAGAGCGCGGGCCCGACTCCATAGCTTCGGAGACTGTGCGGCCTTTCCGCAATTCCAGGAAGTCTGGTGTTTCCAGTCCGCCAGCGACTGTGGATACGACACTTGCCATCCCGGAAGGCGTCTCCATACCCGAAGGCGTTTGGAGACCATCTGCTGGTGCAGGTTCGGATTCCTCTTCCTCCTCGGATTCTTCCTCGCTCTCCGACTCTTCTTCCTCTGTGAACCGAGGTCAGTAAGCTCAACAGGCAGAAGTCTGAGGCGACGGACCTTCTTCCGGTTCCAACTCTCCCCAAAGATTCTTATCAATAGGCTCACCCGCCTGGATACAAAAGTTACCAAACCGTCATGTTGAAAGACAACCTTGGGGCTTACCCCAGAATCTCCAGCCTTCGGAAGAACACCAAAGACATCACCGTACAATGGCCGATTGTATTCGTCCAAAGGAGGTTTTCCCCATCCACCGGGGTGGAAACCCCACTGCGCCCTGAAACAAGGTTAGGAGGTTGAGAACAAGCGTCGTATAGTACTACGTACCCTTCAGGGATAGGGGCATTGAGACCAGGAATTCGTAGTGTTGGATAACTCGGAGGAGGACCAAACCGTTGCATGCTGATCAACCACGGAGGTGGCGCCAGAGGTGGTATGGACAGAGCCTCCACCAACTCAGGGGACAAGTCACCAGGCCGTTTCTCCTTCAAAGATGTTTCAAACTCTTTGCCTTCATAATACCTATCAATTAGACGCCGTTAGCTGTACGGGCGATACGGTTACGACATGCTCACATTTCTCCAAACCCAGTGACCGGCGGTTTTGTCTGGAACTTGAAGAAGGCGTCGTGAAGCTTCTGGTAATCGATGTCGACCTTGCCCATCTTCGGTTGGACGCGTTCGCGAGTCTTTGCCTTCAAGGACATGTTAGCTTCTTTTTCTTTGATAGCATCACGCATCGTCGCGATACCCGTATCCGCAATGTACGACGGAAGCTGGAACGGTGGCTTTTCGATGCCGCGTTTGCCTTGAAGGTAGTCGCGTTTGGCGCTCCAGTGAATGGGAATCGGGACGGTGTTGCGGTAACTTTTGAGGTGCAGGAGGAGGCGTGGGTCGGCCGCGGTGACGTCTGTCCATTCAACCACCTCGGGCTTCTTCACAAGCTGCTTTAGTTCAGCGACGGTGAGCCGGGCCATCTTGCGTTGTTTCTTCTTGGAAAGCGGCTTCTTCTCAGTGTCGGAGTCGCCTTCAGATTCCATGTCGTCGTCCGAGTAGATAATCTCGCCCTTGGATGGCAATGAGCCTTTTTCACCCTGCTGGGAAGAAAATGGTTAGTAGGCCTGATTTGGAGTGAGATGAAGAGCACTACGCACCGAAAATTCATCGGGAGGAAGCTGAAAGCGAGCAAATATGTCGGAAAATTCTTCAAGGGGGGTGCCCTTAACATCCAACTGCTCAGATACGTACACAACATTGGACAAGTCTGCGGCATTGTCCTCCTTTTTTGAAACCGGTTTCTCCTCAACTTTCTGTAGCAGTTTAGTTGGCTTACCGTGAGGACAGGCTGGAGAGGACGCACCGTTGAAACTTCGGCCTTCTTCTGTTTAGCCTTCAGTCGTCTGAGCTGGTTTTTCGAGCGAATCGCCTTGCCGTTGGTGCTGCATGATGAGCCTTCAGTGGTACCGTTCAATGCTGTTGAGACCAGGGCAACCATTAGAACGAGCACGGAGTCTGGCGATGCGTTGGGACACGGTCAAGCAGTCGTGCGAACGTTTGTCCAAGATGGGACCAAGGGACATCAGGCCCACTCAACTTGATCAAAGTATACATGTTCAACGTGTATTGAATGTAAAAACTAAAACAAGAGAGGTAAAGGTTGGACGAATACAAAAATTTAGCTTGGTGTCTTGGTTCATTCTTTTGAAATATACCGTCGAGTTTAATTGTATGTTGGCTGGATCCTAGTCCTGCCAGCCTCGGAGTCCTCTCGGAATCGCACAACTCCCTCCTTGATGCCTCAACGTTTCAACCATCTTCAGTGTCACCTTAGAAAATATATGGCACCACCCCACCCTCTTCCTCATGTCATAGAGTATCACAGTCACCTTTCAAGCGCTTCTGCCAGTGCTCAACATCATTAACCCACCACGTCGTGTCGCACGTTGCTCGCTCGAAAAGCCCCCCAATCTTGCTTAGATCGGTTCCCTCACTTCAAGACGGGCAAGGCATGAAAGCCAGCGTGAATTCGGTAAGTGGGAGATGGTAGAGCGCAGCGCCTCCGATTCCGCGTTGACTATTCATTTTCATCACAGATGAAGCGCCATAGAATTTCGTCAAGGCAAGGTCGTATGCATACTTGAGAATCTCCAAGGCGGTGGACGCATATCCAAGACTCGTGAGCTTGTCCAGATCTGCTTGGGTGCAGTGTATCGGAAGAAGACAGTGTATCCCTGCCTCCCCCGTTCCAAAAAAGCCGTGTACGCCAAGGTTCAAACGGCAAAAGCGTTGCTCTAATTCGTACACATTGAGATAGATTTCTAGTGTCCCGATGTCAGTGAATGACACTGGCAATGGTGGCGCGCCAAAATTCTGATGGGAGCTGTCCAAGTCAACCCCGGTAATACCTGCTTTGCGAAGCTGCGTATGCATTGAAAAAAAAAAAACTGAGGTGAAACTCGGGAAGGCGATTGGGCCGTGAAATTCAGTCAGCTGACTCCAATTGGCCAGGGTTCGGTCCTTGGACAGCATCTATGTATAACGGCGCCGCTGAAGGGTGGCGTATGTGGCTGCGGGGATGATCCCCATATCGTAAACGGAGAGACGATTCCATTGGTGGACATAAATTTAGAAGCAGGGTCTTGATAGGTTTCTAGAAAGGGCTCCTGGTAATGAAGGGGAAATGAAACCTCCAAAATACGGTGTTGGAGATCACTCACGGCGATATAGAGGTACCGGCATGCCTGAACCAAGATGTAATTTACCACTGTGGCTGGTAGTTACCGAGCTGGGCGACAGGGAAACAGGAATAGACTGACTGAGACACTTCTCAAACCTTCTCCGAAAGTCTTGATAGCCAAAGATCGCATAGTAGTGTCAGTGAAAACTCGAGGCAAACCGAGCTGAGAAGAGCGCCGAAAAAGTTGATTTATTGTGGTCATCTCTTCGCGGTGATGGGCGGTAGACCTGGGAATCCAACGTGGCTCATAAGAATGTTCAGGTTTGAGGTGGTCGTCAGATCGCGCGCGAGTGAGGAGCCAGATCAGGAATGCACTTACCGTTCAAGGTTTACTGAAATGGACCAAAGGGTGTCCCTGTATCTGTGAACAGTTAGGGCCAAGGCACTGAGAGTGTATGTTAAAACTATGTATAAGGTATACGGGCAGAACTTCACCCAACATTGCATCGGCGGATCGGAGCCCATCGTGCTCCGATATGCGCCCGGACGCCCATGCCTGAAAATGGAAAAATCCTGGGCCAAAAATTGGGGGTTTCAAGTCAGGATTTCTTAGCCTACGCGCAGATATTGAATTTGGGGTTCGAACGCTCGAGATTTAGTTCAATCTCATCGACTTCACTCGGTTTCTTGACACTGTCTCCTTTTGCGTTGTCTTCCTCTGGGAGTGTTGAGAGTTTACGACACTGCTTATATGATTCAGCGCTCAACCGCCGCATCTCGCGCTTCGTGTGCGTATAGCTAAATGATAGCAATCAATAGCACAGCAGTTTTGTTTATTTTTGACATTATGTGATGACCTACGACTAATTTTGTTTTGAACGTTTGAGGCCGAATTGAGAGGAATTTTCGCGCCCAAGTATCAGTGTCTCGATACCAGGTGTGGAAACTTGAAGCCCAAGGAGGATCGAGAAGCAAGGGGGGCTAGCTCGCAATTGTCGCACAACTTTCTCAAGTCAGCCTGGCAAGTTCGGTAGAAAGTAGTTCGGTACTCAAGTTGATCTCCCACAAGAAGACAATGCGGCGACTCGGATCGTAGAAATAAATTTCTTCGATAGGATTTTATTTGCGATTGTGGCTGCATTGCGGAGAGTCTCCATGGATGAATATTGCTCCCGGTACATTGCCAGTGAAGGATATATAAGCACCAGATAAGCTGGCTTCGGAAGACCCCATCATCCCAAACGATATATCCCTCTGCGTGGATGAAGGTCGACGTGGAGAACTAGATCTAATAAGGAATGTGTAAACGTAACGTCCTTTGAGAGGCTCTTTGGCACCTACACAAGCCTTGACATTGCTCCGAAACTATATCAAGAGTGACTTGGGGAAATTATTATGGGGTCCTAATAAATTCTCCCTGAGAGTGCCATGGAGGGGGTAGACAGATGTCTTGATTCGGGCCGGCAGGTACATAGTATGCCACGATGGCGCTGAATAGTTCAAGAAGTCAGGACTGATTTGTGGTCTGAACAAACATACTAACCACAGAGAAGAACCGAATTATTGTAGTGCGGCGTACAGGGCGATAGGGTGATGGGGAGTTATAGCCTCTGACGACGAATCGACGTCGATGTCGGCCGCGATTTTTCTATGCAGAAATTTATTTCACAGGTCCAGACGTAGCACGGCCTTCACACACCCGTGCTCATCTGCTCTGAACGACGTCTTCCGTGGTAACAGTCAGAAACCCCAGTACCAGCACTGTGGTGCATTTCACAACTACATTATGCTCGAACGTTGGTCAGCGCACGCAATGAGCCTCGCAAAGCAATCTGCCACACCCGGAGATAAATATAACTAGTGCTCGTATCTGACCCTTATGAGGTACCGGCTTTCGTACGCATATGGCGATGTTTTCTTCTTTCCATATACGAGGGACGTTGTCCTTCCCATTGCCTTGAAAACAAGCACATCAGCAAATCGTGGAAAATCTGTTTTGACCTTATAGTAATCATGATTGGTTTTGTTAGAGCGTAACACATCAAAACTCAGTCATCACCTTTTGACCAAATCATGATTCGTATAAAACCCTGTCATTCGCCGATAATAGCTTATAATGTATTCAAAAGATTATAATCACATCACACAGCCATTGAAAGCTTTCTTCATTAGTATAATCTGTATACAATCTTTTTACAAACTCACGATTTTCCTCAAAGATTATCATAGTCAAGTCACATCAGGAATTTCACAGGCAACTTGTGAGAGGTTGTACTGGCTTGTACAAGCCGGTACAAGTAAGAAAAGCTGGCCAGTCACCAGTGTGGCAAGCCATGTCCATTTCGTCGACAAGTTGCTCGGTTCAAGCCCCAACAAGTGACAAGCCACCAGTAATTGAATAACGTGTTCTAAAAATTGACGCTGGGAAGGATTGAACTCGGGGGTTGTGGACGCAACATGGCACCCACAGGCATGTCTACCAATCAGCCATGCTGTCCATGTTAGGTCTAATGATATATAATATTTCACAGCCCATTCCGGGGACT
>JABCKI010006210.1:0-11095 GCA_018282025.1 Sphagnurus paluster
GCTACTTTTTGAATAGAAGAATAATATGTATAATTTAATATTGAAATGGATGAACAAAAATAGACCTCGGAATTGCCATGCTCATAATGGCCCATACCCACAAGTTCTGTACCTGCACCATACTGCCTCACCAGTCCACATAGTCTCTATGTAATTGCTCTGTCCTATCACCATACCTGCAACATAACAGTCATTTATCAGTAATCTAATATGGTATAAAAATATACTCAAAGTTTTGTGCAGGTACAACATATGTGATTTAATTAGTTGTCACTAGCCTCACTATCACATTCAATGTCACCCTCAGTAACTGCCTCCCCCCAGTATGATCTTTGAGTTTGAGTTCTTGCTGTATGTGTGCTGGAATCTGCGTCTTAAGTGGGCATCCTGCCGAACTGTTTATTTGACAGAACTGTTAGTAGTGTTGTCAAAGTTCACATCAGTAAGATCACATCACCTTGGAGGAATGATTTCGACAGCTTTTGATCACTATGACTTGCAAATAGCTTTCAATCAACTTTATAAACTAGTCTCCATCGACTTTGAGTTGTTGCAGAGCTTTTGGGAATCAGGACAGATAGTATAATGAAAGTTGAATATATTAAAGGTAATAGAGTTAGAAGGCTGTCTCATGAGCATGATAGTCTGTGTATTTATTGACAAAGAATGTGCTAAAACAGTTCAAAGTATGTGTAAAGTCAAAACCACGGTTAGGAAGACACCAGTAAGGAGACTTATAATATATCACATACTACAACTGTAGCAAATATGTTGTGATATATCAATCGTCGGCTTCTAAATCAAAAAAACTTTGAAAATGGAAAGGAGGCCACAGCGGCACGGCCTTGGGCAGCTTCTAGCGGCTTTGTCGGCTTTGGTCAGTCTTTATTGTCAAGAGCCGGAGCAGAAGTCGGCACGGCCTCAGGTGTTGGTCTGCAATCAGCACAGACCTTTTTCAATAAGAGCCAAAAACATTGGCTTCAACAAAAAAGGCCTCCAAGACGGCAGGGGACCTGTTTATTTTGAGGACTTTGGAGCAAGGAGAGAAAAGCAAAGAGCAAGATCTGAAAATTGTCTGGTGTACAAATTGTCTCCATACAATTGTCTGATTTACATAGTAAAATATGGTGGTTTATAAAGGTAAAAGTAGGGTAGTGCAGAAAGGGGAAAGAATCTGGTATATATGAGATGAGGGCACCAAAACTGAGTATATTACAGAGGCCTACACCTTCTTTTTGGGCCATGGGGCTGAGGTGCAAGAAGCCTGATGTGAGCCATGTGGTGAGGACCAAAAGGGAAAAGGGGTGGCTGGCAGTGGTGATGAAGTAGCCCTTACAAGGCCAGAGCTGAAATCTGAAAACGTCTGCCTCCAGGCCTCAAGAGAGAGGCCGGAGCCAAAAAGTCGAAACATCAGCCTCAAGGCCCCAAAACTCCAGCTCCAAAGGTGCAAAAACCTTGGCCTCAAACTCTGGTCTTGAGGAGCCAAAATGTCAGCTTCGGACTCTGGTCTTGAAGGTGCCAAAACTCCGGCCTAAACTCTGGCTTCAAGGAGCCAAAAATGTCGGTCTCTGCTGGTGTCAAGAGGCCAGGGCCAAAGTTGGACAAGGTCGGCAGCTCTTGTGGTAGGAGCCGACATGGCTCCTGCAGTGTTTGGTGTCCAGAGCCAGCCCCGACTCATCAACAGGCACAAACATGGCACCATGAGTTGACTTGTTAACAGCAATTTTAGACTGTGGTGGAGCATCAGAGACATCGAGTAGTGTATAACTGATAAACCCTGATCCCAAGCCCAGTTTCCTGACATGAGGTCATGATATCAGTGTTTCCCATTGTTGAAAAGGTGCTTTGGTGCAAAGTCCATCTGGTTCTCAAAGTCCAGGTTGCTGATCTGGTTCTTGAGGACTTGAAGGGGATCCTGGAACCATACCTTGAACTTCTGGAGCATCCAGGGTGGGGTGGGACCAGTAGAAGGACATTCCCCAGTATACGAAACAGAGAAAGACTCCCATGCCACTTCGCCTTGCTTGATAGAGTTGATGAGGCTGTACATGTGCTTATGATCAATGAATGGGGGAGGATCATCCAGATAGAGGTTTGATAAGAGGTTGAGAAGTTGATCAACCTTCCCAGCCGACATCTCAGCCTTGACAAAGAGGAACTCTGAGAGCTCGAATGCGGCACAGTTGGGAAATGGGCTATAGTCCAGTGGGTCATGAGGCTCCTGTTGAGGCCGCAGTGAGGTTTCACCAATATCGTAGCCTTCAGGGTCACAAGGAGTCCCTAATGATAGTAAATTGTCATTAAAAATTTGAAGTGTTGTAAAGGTGAAGATGATGTTGCACCATCGAGGACTGGGTGATACTCTACTGTTTCTCTTTTAGCTGAGATGATCCTGGTATGAGAAGTGTTGGAAGGTGATGGTGGCAGGGACAAGTCCAAGTGAGGCCTAATTGATCTGGTACGAGCGCCAGAGACCTCGGGATTGGCTTGGTGCTGAACAGGGAACTGAAGGTCTTCTGGGACTGTATGAAGAGCTCAGTAGTGCTGTTGAAGGCCCTGAGCTGACTTGAGTATTCTACGACAACCAGGATATGTGCAAGCATAGGCAGCAGGTGTGAAGACAAGGCTTGAAGAAGGCATAGAGACAGTAACAGAGCTTGGAGATGGGTTGTTGGGCAGGGATCAAACCGAGAGACTTATAAATCACGGTATGATTTAGGGAGTTGGAAATTTTCACAACACACCTCTTGTCTGCCAGCTTCCGCACTCCACACTCCAGTCATTGCAGTCAATTAATTATGGCAAAATCTACAGCCGACACCACTCCTGTAATGCCAATGCCTCGAAATCTGCACCCTTGATCACAGGCTAACCTGGCATCTTTGAAACAAACACGTTGCACATCTGAACAGGTTCAGGCTGACAAGCAGAAAAAAATTGAAGCTCAAGTCAGCAAAGATCAGATGTACGAGAAAGGGCTTGAAGAAATTGCTCACCATGAACATGCAAAGCTGAAGGATGACAGGGAAAGGCTTATCACTGCCCATAACCCTCCTGCAGTCAATCAGAAGAAGGCTCCAACAACACAGCCAAGAAATCGAGGGGGCCATCAGTTCGAGACAAGGTTGAGGTTCTCAAGGCATCTATGGACCTTGATGACAAAGCTATTCCCAGCAAGCGCAAAGGTATTTCTATGAAAAAGTTAGTGTATTCCTGACTAGAACTACAACAACTTACCTTTCAATGATTCAGACAGCTGCAGAAAAAGTCAAAGTATCCGCAACCTTCCCAGGGACGTCAGCAAGAAGTTTGAGCACATTTTTGGACCACGCCTCTATCAATACTTTGGCCTCATTCGCCCATGGTCTACCATTGAAGTTACTACCAATAAATATCTCTGCACATTGTGGGGCAAAGCTTTTCCCAATCAACCAGCCCTTGATGGCGCTGAGACCAGCATAGAACTTATTCGTGCTGTCCAAAACAAGGTATGATATTTTGTGAATATTTGTGAATCTGTCTAACATATTTAGGTTGAAGGCCACCTTGCAAACTGGCGGACAAAAATGACAAGTGCAGCATTGGACTTTATCACCAATATGGTGTTCCGGGACATCACAACTGATGAAGAATGAGTGGTGTGGGTAGAGAATGTGCAGGGTGACTACAACAAATTCAACTCGCGGCCCTTCTACTACAAGACTATCAAGATGATAGATGACCCTGATCATGAAGGCAACCAAAAACCAAAGTACATCGTGAGTCAGATTACTGAGTCTTTTTTGTCAATGTACCTAAAACAAGTGTAGGGTCTCTTTCAGTTGCCCTTGATTGGCAAGGTGCTTAGCATTCACTACCAGTTCATCAAGGACATCCCTGTTGTTCAGCGTTCAAAGGATATGCCTACCGGGGCTTTAGTTACAGCTGTTCAGGCGGTATGCCCCCTGTTTGACCAACATCATAAACTCTTACTAACTATGTTTACAATGTTTATAGTGCATCCATAACCTTTCCATGCTTACCTCAGGCAAGTACATCAAGCCACTGGAAAGCACGGATACTTCAGCTCCAAAAACTGTGGTGATCGCAAGTTTCTCTGCCCCAAGGACAAAAAAGTTATCGAGCTCAGGGCCACCTCAAAGCTCCTCAAAGTTGCTAACCTGCTCGACGAGACGCAATGGAAGAAGATTATCCATGTCACGTTGGACTCCCTCAAGACATGTTCCACCATCATTACACCTTCTGAAGATGTGCCTCTGTCATCAGATGTAGAAATGATCAACGACAATGACCAGTAGCTTTCAAATTATTTTTCTATTACTTTTACCAAACTGGTACCGTTGTTTCAAATATACTTTTGACCATCTTTCACACTTTTTGAAAGCTATTTGAAAGTAAAATTGATCTTTTGCAAGAAAGGCACCCTGACTTTTGCAAGTGTCTACTTTTGTCATCTTTCCTTAGTTTTGAAAGCTCTGAAAGTGGTCAAAAGTGGGCTTGTGATTCTACTGATGCAGTTCTGAGGTCTATATTTATCTATACTTTTATCTATACTATTAAATTATTATCTCCATAAGAAAGGGAAGCGGCTCTCCCATGGGGGATAAAGAAGGGAGACAATGATGCAAGACAAAGACGCACTCGGATTGGCTGGTGACCCTTGTTTACTGAGTATGGTAGTTATCTCTGCGCACTATGTTCTTGATAGTTCCATCATCATCATTGATTCTACCAGTGGATACCCACGACTGACTTGAACACCTTTTCCATTCTTTGTCTGGGTCACATTTGTGTGGAGTCTTTTTACTTGGAGGTTGCCATGCATTGACGTGATGTGAGTATCCTCTTTGAGCATTACTTGACACTGACAGAACCTAAATTACTGCGCTCATTTCAGGTCCCAAGATGACTCTTTTCAAAACATTCTAAACACACCACAGTCCTATCAACAGCATTGTCGACAAGCCTTTCATGACTATCATCCTCTCACCTCACCTCAGCATTGAGCCACACCTTTTCAGGACCAACTTAGTAGTCCTCAACGTCATCAGGAAAACCATTGGCTAGCATCCCGTTACACTTTAACAACACAGGATGGTAGTCCACGACAACGACACCCTAATAACTCTCTAGCAGCCCATCCCTTCATAGCAGGTTCTTCAATTTCTACCAGTGGAGGTCTTGATGATGATGAAAATTATTTCAATGTATGTTTTATAATGATTTTGGTCACCCTTACACTCACACCAACTCTTTCAAATAGTCAATCCATCCCCAGAATCTAACTAATTTATTCCTTTCCTCTGCAGTTGGCTCATCAGTATGTGCTACCCATATTACTCTTGATGAATTTCTTTCTGTACTCATTATGTATCCCACGGGCTCCCTAGAGTGTACCTCATGTTCAGCTATCCACATTATCTGAACACTAATTGCCAGTACCACATGCTTCTCAATGCCGTGTGGTTCCTGGTCACCTATTAACACCTGCCCCATCTCGAAATTCAATGTTTGTTACACAGCTGGCAAATTCTCAACTCTCAAGACCTGAACCACCTCAACAAGTATGTACTACTCTGGCTCCTAAATCTATCCAATTCAACATGTTTCGAACTAGCAGGCTGCACAACTCACACCACGAGACTCTTTGCAACATGAGGCCAATTCTGCTCATTCACAAGGAGACCAAAACGAGGCCAAAATGACTACATGGGATGCCAATGTTTGACAGCCAATACCTACCATTTCTGCCTGTGCCATTGCACAGCACGCCTGACAACAAAGGGAAGCAATTGCATGCTCTGCAACTCAGCAACAAGTTCCAGCTCCTTCACCCTCTGCACGCTCCATCGCCCAACGTGCCCAACGTCAGAGGGAAGCCAATGTGCGTGCCTCAAATACCTCACTGCAAGTCCAGACTCCAGCTTCTTCAGTGTGTTCCACTGCACAGTGTGCGTGTCATGAGAGGGAAGCTGCTGTACATGTAGTTGATACCCGGCTGCAACCTTCCACACCTACAACGTCTCAACATCAGAGTGAGTAAGATATTAATTATTCATCTATGGAACAGGCACTCATGGTGTTACACAGATCCACAATCTCATAATCGTCAATCCAGTCCAATCCACTATCCACAACCACCTCCAATACCTCAAGGAGAAATTTTTTGATTTAGACCTTGTCCACAACAAATACTGCAATAACAGGAACCATTTGCTGCAAACCCACCCCCCATGGTGCATCCAGGTCTGAATTCAGATTTACTTCAGTTATTTCTTTGATAACTGACTATGATATTAGTTGTAATGCCACGTCCCACAGTACATTCACGCAAGCCATGTTCTTTATTGCCCATCGCCCATATGAAGAGCCACAATCGCATCACAATCTTGGTCACATGAATGTTGAATGCAGTCATTGCAAGGCACTACACTGGCTTGCTGAGAAGACCTTGAACTCACCTCTTCAAGCACCACAGTTCTCTGTGTGCTGTACCCATGGTCAAGTCTGTCTTCCATTACTCCAACCACCACCACAACCTCTTCATAGCCTACTTACTGGTGACATGCCACAAGATCGAAACTTTAGAGAACACATTCAGCAGTATAACATGGCCCTCGCATTCACGTCACTAGGGGTGAAGGAAGACAAGGCTGTCAATAGGTGAGGGGGATGGGTATTCAGAATCCTTGGACAATTAAGTCATATTTCCGGAGCTCTTGTACCACCAGAAGGGGTTGCTCCATCATATGTGCAACTCTATATATATGATCCTGCACTTGCTCTACAACAATGTATGAACCACAACAGCAATCTGGTTGAGGAAATAATGCGTACATTGCAAGAGATGTTAGCCATAAATCATTGATATGCCCAGCTCTACATGCATGCATATGAGGTCCTGGATAGGGAAGATGTTCCTGATGCCAAATTCTGCCTCTGTGTCCTGCCTGGGCAAGATTGCTGACACTATAACCTTCCAACAGCAAACAAGGTTGCTATGATTCTCCCTGGTGATGGGTCTGCAGCAGATAGCTGTGACATTATTCTTCAAAAACAGATGCCAGCCAACTTGGAATTGATTCACATTATCCTGCCTATTCACCACTTCACTATGTCCTTCTATTTCCTCGTGGCGAACATGGCTGGCATTATGAGCAAAACGATTCCCCAAGGTGCCTTATGCAGACTCTATACTCCACATTTCGATTGCAGATTTGACATGATCAATTTTCTACCATATTACAAGGTGGATACCTATTTCAGCAGTATGCTGCTGACATGTGGGTATCTGCAGAGCAGAGTCAGCTTTGCTACCTCCGTCATAATCAGGGGAGGCTTCAAGCATCCATATACAGTGGCTTAGAAGATGTAGTTGATCATGCTGATGGTAACATTGATCTTGCTCAGCTGGGTCAACGATTCATCCTTCCTTCATCCTATACTGGGGGCCCTTGGCACATGCAGCAGTGTTTTCAAAATGCCATGGCCATAGCACGCTTCTTTGGCAAAGTGGACATTTTTATGACTGTCACAGCAAATCCAGGGTGGGAGGAGATTACGAATGAGCTTCTAGAGGGTCAAACATCCTATGATCACCCAGACTTAGTTGCGCATGTCTTTGAGCTAAAGAAACAGGCTATTCTAGACAACATCTACAAGAATGGTGTATTTGGGCATGCTGTAGCATACATCTACACAATTGAGTTTCAGAAACGAGGACTTCCCCATATGCACATTCTTATCTTCCTTAAGGAAGACTTTAAGCTTCTCACTCCTAACAATATTGATTCAGCAATCTATGCTTTCTGGCCTAATCCAACTACAGAACCCTTGCTCTTTGAGACTGTGAAAAGATGCATGGTTCATAGCCCTTGTGGTGCTCTTAATCCAAAAAATGTGCCTTGCATGGAAAAGGGAAAGTGCACAAAGTTCTATCCAAAAGCATTTCAGCCCTACACAACCATGGACAAGGATGGATACCCCAGGTACAGATGTCCTGATGATGGCCAAACATACCATGTTGGGAATCACACTGTCAATAATTGATGGATTGTTCCCTATAACCCTTACTTCTCAGCCACTTATGACTGCCATATCAATGTTGAATGTGCTGTTTCAATTCGATCCATAAAATATCCCTTCAAATACATTCACAAGGGACCAGACCATGCAACACTTGAAATTAACCTTGATGAAATCAAAACTTACATTGATGGGTGCTATGTTGCAGCTCCAGAGGCCATCTGGCGGCTTTTCCACTTTGATATCCACAAACAAATTCCGAATGTTGTGAGACTTCAAGTTCATTTACCTGGACAGCATATGGTCACATATGACCCAGATGAAGATCCACAGAAACTACTGGATCATGCAGCACACAAGAAGACTACACTGACACAATTCTTCACAATCAACAACACTCCAGGCAAACTTGGAGAAGAGGTGTGCAAGTACACTTACCAGGAATTCCCACAACATTTTGTCTGGAACGCGAATGAGAAATGGTGGACACTCCAAGAACAGGGATTTGCCTTGGGTCACATGTATTTTGTTCCTCCCTCCAGAGGTGAGTGTTTTTATCTACACACTCTTTTGGCTGTTGTCAAGGGTCCTCACTCTTTCGAAGAACTTCACACACACCATGGCATTCTGTACAACACATTTTGTGAAGCTTGCCTTGCACAAGGTCTTCTTGAAGATGATGGAGAATGGCGAGCATGTCTCCAGGAGGCATCAATGATGCAAACAGGTTCTCGACTGCAACACCGCTATTTTTCGCTGGTGATCATTCTGACTTCTTTTCAGTGCAAGTGGACATGGTGCACACAGCTGCACGCCAAAAACCTGGAGGCATGTCTCGAGGACAAGGTGCCGAGCGGTTAGTGCTGACGCCGCTGTCACCGAGGTTGGTGGAGCTGCTGACGCCAGAGGTACTGCCTGGCCAGAGTCAGATGCTGGGCACCCAAATGCCCAAGTCGCCTTCACCCGTGCTGGGACCATCGCGGCACCCGGACCGGCTCCCTTCGCTGCCGTCCATGGATGACGACGGGGAGGAGTCGCTGTGACACAAAAATGATGGGCGGGCCCCGGCTGACGAGGAGACCAATGGGAGGCTGCCAGCTGAATCAGACCACGGTGAGTGCCGTCTTTCAACGGCGGTCGGCTCACTGACTTTTCTTAATTGCAGACATAGAAATGGTGGACAAGGAGCCGGAGCCGAAGGAGAGGAGGGGCCTGAAGCCGGCAGCACAGGACGAGGACGAGGATGATGGTAAGCGGGTTTTTGTGTCGGTCACAAAATGCTAACTTTGACACTTATTGCAGATGGAGCCGAAACCGCGTCGTCTCCTAATAAGCAGGGGGAAAAGCAAATCCTGGAGGACAAGAACGAGGAAGAGCTGGCTGGCCACCCAAAGCCGCACCGCAAGAGGACGAAGAAGAGCATGCCGGTTGTTGAGGACTCAGATGCCGAGGTGGAGGTCGCGGCGCCTGCCACACCGAGGGAGCTAAAGCCTTGCAAACCGAAGGTGAAAGGGGAGGACTGGGCGGCTATGTCTCCTGCGGAACAGGAGGACCTCACCGCGGTGAGTTTGATTGCTTACTCTTTGTTATTCTCTTGTTAACTTTTGTAGACAGTCGAGTCTCACGTCGCAGGCAAGTTCAATGGCGCCCCCCTCGATCTGGCCGAGGTCGACGACCTTGGCATTGCCAACCTCAGTCGGGCGGCTCTTGCACATTGGAACTATGCGCAGTCGACCATTGCTCCGGTGCCGGTATGTGGGTCTGGCTTTCTACTTCCACTTTGACTGACTTCATATTTCTAGTGCAACCAGTGTACCAAGGGGGCGAAGCCGTGCCTGGTGTACACCGGCCCCGCCTCTTGTTTCTTGTGCCTCAAGGCCAAGGCCAAGTGCTCGCTGGTGCCGGAGAAGCTGAAGGGAAAACCGAAGGGCAAAGGCAAGGGTAAGGCGACGGAGGAGCCAGGGGTCACAAAGCCGCAGAAAGCCGAAGAAGACTGAGGGCATCCAGGAGGAGCCCAAGACCGGCTGGGGTCGGATCCTTGGTTTCGCAGAGCGCCTCCCCTCCCATGTAAACTTTGGAGAATAGAGAGGCTGGCATCGCCACAGTTGGCGGTACGAGTACCTTGGTCGCCTGCTGAATCTGACAGTAGTGGCATGTGCAAATGTACCATAC
The DNA here is from genome assembly GCA_018282025.1 of Sphagnurus paluster. NCBI lineage: Eukaryota > Fungi > Basidiomycota > Agaricomycetes > Agaricales > Lyophyllaceae > Sphagnurus > Sphagnurus paluster. Next base: position 10,198 of record JABCKI010006210.1, read on the forward strand.
AACGTTGGCTCGTACTTGCGGCCACCAGAAGCAGTCCGTGAGGGCAGCTCTTTTTGCATAGAAGCTGCGGTGTCCTAATTTGTTGTGTATGGCCTTGAGAATAGCGATGCAGCTTTCCGGTCTGGCAAAGAGTTGGTGTGCGCCGTCTCGGTGTCGTCGCCAGAGCCTGTTGCTGTCTAAGAAAAATCCTGTTGCAAACCATACAAACATGGCCAGTTCCTTGTCTTCCATGAGCCTTGTATGATCTTGGTACAGCTTCGTAGGGTATCTCTTCTTCTATCGGCTCCACCAGCCTGATCTTCTCGGTCCAGTTTATTTGAGGAGCTGGGAGGCCGGTATCTGGGTTGCGGTTTCGAGGTGGGTTGCGGCGTACTAAATCCCTGTGGGTAGGCAACGGCCTGTCTTCGGCTCTGTTGGCTTCTTCTTTGTCATCATCCTCAGTGGCTGGATGATGTGCATGAAGCCGTACATATGGTCTGCCCAGTCTTCGAATATTTCCTCGTCTTCTTCTTCAGTCGGCTCGGGGTCACCTGGTTGTGGAGGCCGTCTTGAGAGGCCATCCGGTCCGTGATGAGTGCCTTTGACATGCATCAGCTTGAAGTCGAACATCAGTATAGCTATAATCCACCTATTGATTGAGGCGGATGGCTGGATGTCTGGATTGGACAGCATCCCCTTGATGTAGTGGGTGTCAACTTCGAGGATGAGATTGCGGACACTAATGATATATAGCTGGAAGGCACAGAGGGCCCAAAAGACGCTGTAGAGCTCAAGTTTCAGCTGTGAGAAGGGGCTCTCGCGGGCATTCAAGGTGATGCAACTAGTGATGTTCCGGCCTGGCCCAAAAGCCGTGAGCCGGGCCAGGCCGGGCCAGCGAGGCCAGGCCAAGCCCGAGCCA
>JABCKI010006211.1:0-11055 GCA_018282025.1 Sphagnurus paluster
TTTCTGGTTTACAGAGGGGTCGGGAGGCCTCTGCAGACTGAATTCAGGTGAAAAAGCCCGGACTTTTGACCTAATGCAGCCTCGCCATCACGGTTGATGGCAAATTCTACAAATTATAATTTCTAGATCGTTGTCAGACTCCAGCGGGAAGTCACCCATTGATTTGACGGTTCAAGCTGGTCGGGGACAGTGAGCAACCTCAGAGACAACACGCTACTCCGTGCCAAATGGAAGACTTCACACCCACTTTACAATTGTACACCGGGATCTTCGGCGATCCAGCGTTCCAATAGAGCATAAGATGGGGCGAATGGATTAGCCACAGCAGTAAGCGATCGCCGGGCATAATGTGGCGATAATACTATTCTCGAGTTACGGAATCCCATGCATACCTCCTTGGTCCTGGGTACTGGGTTGGGCCCGTGGTAACTCCTAAGAATCCGAAGTAGGGGGACAGATGTGTGATTGAATCATCGAAGTCAACATATATTTGGTTGGAATGCATCCGAACATCCGCACGCGTATCGATATCAGCTAAAAGGATCCAAACCTGAGGAATTCCACGAATCGTCGAAACAATGGCATGAGATCACAGAGAAATACCCACCTGTGGAAAAAAATGGCCGATGCCACGGGACGACTAACCAATATGTGGGCAGTGACATCTCTTGACGGAAGTGTGATGATCATTCGTTCGTCCTTTTTGGAATGTTTATACCTGTTGAAACCAGTCGAAGTAACCACCGTTAGCGGATTGTGGCACGCCAAGCACCTTGGCTCAGCACAAACCTCTCACAGCTCTCTCGCTCAACTCCTCCTCCATTGGTAAGAACACCGAATCGGAAGCTTGTGGAAGTTATGAAACCCATCATCCGTCACTCAAAATTCTATCTAAAAGACTTAGTATATCCATGCTTTCACTCTGGAAATTGGTAGCCTGCTAGCAGGATGTGGCGCCTTTGCCCAGCGAGCAACCAGGGAAAACAATAATTCCATCTCCTTCATACTCATTAACATAACCCCAGTTCCGTCAAGTTAGCATCCCCTAGGGCTTATAAATGGCAACGCGTTGTATAGGTGTTAAGCAAATAATTAAGTTGTTGGTCGTCTGCTGACTATACCAGATAGGCTTTCATCAGAGTAGGTACAATTCCGCGCACACTGCCAACAGTATGTACCTCATCAGCCACCGCCTCTCGGATTTTTTCTCCATCGCTAATCCTTTTGGCGGTCCAATCTCACCACTACTATGACTCCAGGGCAACTTTTAACACTACCATCATCACCTCAACTTTTCGAGCTCACCAACCCTTGTCTTCTACGCGGCGCCCGACTAATCTTCATCTCGCGACCTCCCTGAGCCACTCAAATTAGCCGCAAGACACGATCGTTATCTGGGTCTTTCTTGATGACCATAGTAGTGCATTGTTCTGCTTTTATGGCTGCGATATGCTACCCTAGACAAGTCAAGTAGCTCCTTATAGTACGTGGATCCTATCACTGAATATATCCAGCCTTTTTCCATAGGCATTTTTGCGGGGCTTCAGGGGGTGCATTGAAAAGGGCTGCCATTCTGGGCTCGGTTTACTGCGAAAAGTGCGTTATTTTGCCTCACTCGCCACTTTCTTTCGAGATGTGTCATGTTACGAACAGTGCGCCATTTCCTATTTTTCTCTCTATCATGAGCTATATTTGCGAAATATTGCAAGTGTCCTTTTGTAGTTCTTGCGGAGTATGCGACTTCTACGGAACTCTTCCTTACCCCTTTCCTCTACGTTTGACGCACCGGGTAAGGCGCTTTTTCCAATTTTAGTTACTCTCTGCGTTGCACTAAGAAAATTCCTCTCGATCGCAAGGAACATATCACTCTCATTTGACGCTAGGAAATAACTATCTCCGTCTAGAACACCCTCAAAACCTATAAAGGCATTCTTTCACTGGTCTCAGCTATCCAGTCGCTTCTGCATCCCCAGCAATGAAGTACAACCTCCTCTCTTTCCTCGGTTGCCTCTCCTTCATCCTCCATTCGACGTCCAAAGTCTATGGTGCTGATGTCAACTATGTCTTTGACCTCGACAACAGTGTCGTGTCCCCTGATGGCTTTCCCCGTGCTGGAGTCATCATCAACGGCATTTATCCTGGAACTTTGGTTCAGGCCAACAAGGATGACACGCTCCACATTACTGTGAACAACAAACTCACAGATCCTACGATGAGGCTAGTTTTCATTCAATGAAAAGCTTTCTCTCATTTCTCTTATTAACGCAATTTCTGAACAGGCGCAGTACATCGATTCACTGGCATGGCTTGGTATGAAACAATGCTTTAAGACATGAACATCCCTAGGAATTAATCGAATTCGCTCAGTTCCAAGTCAGGACCGCATCGGAGGATGGGCGTAAGTTGTCCTTCTGAAACCGTTCTCTTCATTTTTTGCTTATTCAAGAAAATTTCTAGCTGCATTCGTCAATCAATGCCCGATCTCTCCCTCCCACTCTTATACATACGACAGTACGTTGCAACACGGCTCCTATACATATCAGTAGCTCATGAGCACCTTTTAGTTCCACTCAATGGCCAGGCGGGCACTTACTGGTAAATAACCTCGAGTACTTCGATTTGGACAGTGTTAACCTTTGTTTTTTTTGTCAACAGGTACCATAGGTATGCGCTAAGCCACCGCAAGTTTGCATAAATTCACCAAAGATCTAGCCATCTTTCTTCTCAATACGCTGATGGACTTCGCGGGTAAGTTGCAGCAAATTATCCTCCATGACACTATCACATATCCTTTCGCAGAGCTATGGTTATCTATGGTTGGTTGTATTAAAATTTATCTAGAACTTTCCACTTAAATACTATTTTAGACCCACAGGATCCTCACGCTGCCCTCTACGATGTGGACGACGCTAACACTGTCATCACTCTGTCCGACTGGTACCATTTAGTGAGGCTTGCTTTAAATTTCACGATAAATCATGCTCTAAGATTGCATAGGCCGCTCCAGGTATACAGGAAATTTATATCCATGGAAATGGCGGTGGAAACCATGAACCGGTCAGTACATTTTGTTCATCCCCGAGCGAGTTCTTTCTGACAAGTCTCGGTTTACGGCAGATACCTGACTCCGGCCTTATTAATGGTATCGGTCGCTATAAGGGCGGCCCCGCAGTGACGCGCGCTCGCGTCAACGTTATCGCCGGCAAGAGATACCGTTTCCGTGTCATCAACACATCAGCCTACGCCGGGTACGAATTCTCTATCGAAGGTCACAGCCTGACGATCATCGAGGTCAGCCTTTTCTTTTCGTACTGCTTTCGGGATCTAACTTCCTTCCAGGTCGATGGTGTCAGCCATGCGCCTCTTACTGTGGACCGGTTCATGATCTACATCGGCCAGCGCTACTCTGTGGTGCTAAACGCGAACCAGCCGGTCAAGAACTATTGGATTCGTGCTCCCATGGAACTTCAGCATTCGTCGGATAATAAAAATTGTGAGTTTTATCAATGCCCTCAATTTTGCAGCATCGTTATCCTAATAATTCAATCCAAAGTGGACACTAAGAATGTTTATGCCGTACTTCACTACGATGGTGCTCCTGCAGCCGAGCCCACGACCACGCCTGGATCGGGCACCGGTACATTACTTCAGGAGCATCTCCTCGCACCCATCGTCAATCCTGGCGCCCCCGGAGGCAACGTTCCCGCTGACAGGACTATCGATCTGCGATTCACCCGTAACACCAACGGTCAAACGGAGGTTAGTCTCGGTCGAAAACCTTCCTCATGACATATCTTCTGAGCCAAGTCCACAGTGGACCATCAACGACATTCGCTACGAGTCGCCTGATCTTCCTACCCTCCTCAACATTGTTGCCAACGGTTTCAGCGCAGAGCCTGATTTTACTACTCACGAGCATACCTTCGTGCTTGAGAAGGACAAGATTATCGACCTCGTCATTCACGGCTCAGCGAATGGTCCGTCGCATTCCTGTTCTCGCGCGGTATAACAGCTGACATGATTTTTCTCTAGGTCACACTCAGTAAGCCCTTCAAAATCATCTTGTTCTCCTCCCTGACCCCATATTTGCGTCTCTTTTCAGCCCATTTCAGTGAGTACTTTGAGGAGGATATTTTTCGGGATGGTAGCTAACTTCAATGGCAGTCTCCACGGCCACGCATTCGATATCATCCAAGGAGAATCAGGTCCAGTCAACTATGTAAACCCACCTCGCCGCGACGTAGTTGGTGTCAAAGGTAAAATTGATGTCCAAGTCACTCAAAACGATACTCACACTTTCGCCATAGGTTCCACGGTCATCATCCGATTCAAGACTGACAACCCTGGGCCATGGTGAGTTTCAAACTTCATCTAATCCATTCATATATACTTACAATGTTTAAACAGGTTCCTCCATTGCCGTACGTATTTAAACCTATCTAAAAATCCACTGATGTAACGTTTCGGGCTCTGCCTACTTTCAGATATTGGTAAGTTTCATCTTTATCCCGAACCTCGAGGGCAACTATTGAAACACTTCTTTCAGACTGGCATCTCGAGGCTGGCTTAGCTGTTGTCTTTGCTGAGGCACCCGGCGCGCAACGCACTGGACCCCAATCCCAAATCATTAAACAGTCGTGGTTGGACCTCTGTCCCATCTACCAGGCCTTGCCCCCTGCCCTCCAGTAGGCGATGGTCGGCACTTGCATAGGAATTCAGATTTACGATACGCAACTGCTCCAAAGACAAATACCTTTGACAGAAATTTTCATTATTCTTAACTCCTATAAAGCTTTACTGAACTATGTGATATAAATCGCTTCAGAATTTTATGCACCGCTTATGATCATTTTTCAAAGAGAAAATTAAACAGCAGGTTGCCATGATCAAAATGCATCGTTGATTTCCATTAATAGAATTATTGTCCTCTTCTTCCCTAGCTCACAAGTTGAGGCCCAGGGCAAAGTCCAGTAACTTTAAACTTCGCATTGGGGTGGTTCAGTTATTAAATGAGATATTTAGATCTCTCCGCAGGGGACTAGGAAATCACTTCGAAGGTCAAGGGAAATTGACTTGAACCTAGGACAAAACAAGCAAAGTAAGGAAGTTGCACTGTGCTGGCGGGCTGTCCGTCGTTTACCGCTACTAGGATTCACCCGTGTTGCTTGGGGGCTTTGATCTCCGTGGAGTTTGAACTTCGAACAGCCTACACACCTGATCAAGTCAATGGATTAACCATAGAATTAACAATTGGCGAACCTCAGAAATATCGCGGCATCATTAATGGGCTAGACCCAAAGGTTCCCCGGAGTGTCGTATCCCCTTGGTCCTGGGTCTTGAATGCAACCCGTGGTAACTACTGAGAATCCAAAAGAAAGGGACAGTTGTGTGATTGAATGATCAAAATCAGCAATCGCCAACGGCAGGCGCTACAACGTTTCCGCGCCTATCGATCTGATCCAAACCTGAGGTATTGGAAGAATCACCGAAACATTGTCAAGATATCAAAGGGCATATGACCGAGTTCATGGGAAAGGTTATTGCCAGCAACATGCTAGAAGTATTAGATGTTGACGATTCCGAGTCGCGGTGTCGAAACTTTTTGGGATGTTTGTACCTGTTGAAGCCGTTGGCAGATTGTGGCACGCCAAGGCCCTTGGCCGCTCAACCCTCTCAGCTCTCTCGTTCTCGTTTGTGCCCGCCTCCATTGGTAGGAACACCGAATCGGATGTATGTCGCACACACTAGGATCCCGGTTCTTTGTCCCAAAACCTCCAAAAACACGTCTTCCTGTTTGCACGTCGCTACTGGTCGACGGTCCTTCATTCTTGTGGCGCGGGACCGTTCGACAGCGACTAACGCTCGCGATCGACCTTTTGCTTTCACGACAATATCTCCGTCTTCCTTAGATTGGATCAACTTCCTTGCGCTTCCGATGGGGAACCATCTCTCAGAGCCTGTAAAAACCAACACACAGGATGCAAATATTTGAGTTGCTGATTGCTGACTCGACTCAATGGCACTTTCATCAGAAGTTCTAGGTAATATACCGCGTAAAATATCTGATTAGTCACCCTCTTTTGGCTGAAACATCTCACCGCGAGTATGGCTCGATAGCCTACCTTTTGCCATTATGTGCTGTTACCACCTCACCGACTCACCAACCTCTCAACCCTTATGTTCTACACGGCGGCCGGCTATACATTCGTAGCTACTCTCGGGTACTCAAAGTACCCTGAGGACACCATCATACCGATACCACTCTGCTACCACTATTTCTTCCTGTGAGATAATGAGATATTATGAAGCTCGGCCAAGATTTCTTTCCCTTTCTAAAAAACTTTTTGCGGATACGTGGATGTCTCGAGTGGAGCTAGGGAGGATTCCTCTATCAGTTGCTCATGCTATGAACCATCAACCCCTCAAGGCGCCGATCTACTGGGCTAGATTTAGGACTTAGACAGGCCCTTTAGCTCCTTCAAGAGCGATCCTGTCATGGTTGATGTCCAGGGTTTAAGCATAGGAGTGTACTTTGGGAAGTGCGTCAAACAAAGATGCCGTGTGCGCCACTTGCTGTGCCGTTCCAGTTATTTTGCCTCGTACCCCCCTTCGCGTAGCTCATCATCAAGAAGTGGAAAATGCGCTACATTTGCGCGATGTGTTAAGCGTTATTTTGCGGTTGTCGTGGATCATATTGACAGGTACTTCCACAGGAGTCTTCCATCCCCCCTTTTCCACGGCGGACGCGGCGGCTAAAGCCCTTCATCAGTTGTATTCAGTCTCTTGGATTCAGTACGGCAAGGAACGTATCACTCTCTTTCGATTTGAGGAACTAACCATATCTCCGTCTAGAACGTCCTCAAACGCTATAAAAGCCTGTACTTGTTGAGTTCAGATAGCCAGTCACTTCTGCACCCTCAGGAATGAAGTACAACCTTCTCTCTTTCCTCGGATGCCTCTCGTTCATCCTCCATTCGACGTCCACAGTCTATGGCGCTGATGTCAACTACGTCTTTAATTTGGACAACAGCGTCGTCTCCCCCGATGGATTCTCCCGTCCTGGCGTCATCATTAACGGCATTTATCCTGGAACACTGGTTCAAGCTAATAAGGACGACACGCTCCACATCACTGTGAACAACAAATTGACGAATCCTACGATGAGGTAAACTATTTTTATTCTGCGATTAAAGAAACGCTTCATCTTGACTTATATTTTACCAGACGCAGCACCTCGATTCATTGGCATGGTCTGGTATAGTTGATTGTGTTGTCTATTTTGAAACAGTGGTGATTGATTGACCCAATTTCTACCAGTTCCAAGTCAAGACCGCATCTGAGGATGGGCGTACGTCGACTCGCTGTATTTTTGACAAGCCTGCGCTGATTAGAAGCATTTTTAGCCGCTTTCGTTAATCAATGTCCAATCTCACCTTCCCACTCCTATACATACGACAGTACGTTCTGACGCATCTAAGCAAGAAAGCAGCTCAAAATATCTTCTAGTTCCCCTCAACGGACAGGCGGGTACTTACTGGTGAGTGATCCTTGACATCTTTCGTTTCAAGTATGTCCTAACTAATTTTTGTCAATAGGTACCACAGGTACGATGACTCGCTTTTATGCCACCTCATGGTTGTATGAACTCACGTAATCTTCAGCCATCTTTCTTCTCAATATGCAGATGGACTTCGCGGGTAAGCTATAACGCATCACCTTCTGTTCCAATCTCACACATCCCTTTTGCAGAGCCATGGTTATCTACGGTTAGTTGTCCATTCCAACGAAGCCATGCCCATCAACTTAAAAAAACACCGCGACAGACCCAAAGGACCCTCATGCTGCCCTCTACGATGTGGATGACGCTAACACTGTTATTACATTGTCCGACTGGTACCATTTAGTAAAGCGTGCTCTCTATGTCGAGGTAAATTAGACGCTAACATTGCATAGGCTGCTATCGGGATACAGGAAGTATACCTCCATGGAAATGGTGGCGGAAATCATGAACCGGTCAGTAAATGTTGCTCACCATAAGCCAAAGCCTTCCTGATAAGCTTCTGTTTACGGCAGATTCCTGACTCTGGTCTCATCAATGGTATCGGTCGCTACAAAGGTGGTCCCGCGGTGACACGCGCTCGTGTCAATGTTGTCGCCGGCAAGAGATACCGTTTCCGTGTCATCAACACATCTGCCTACGCCGGGTACGAATTCTCTATCGAAGGCCATAGGCTGACGATCATTGAGGTCAGCCTTTTCCTTTTGCACTCCTTTCAGGATCTAACATCTTTGCAGGTCGACGGTGTCAGCCATGCGCCTCTCACTGTGGACCGCTTCATGATTTACATCGGCCAGCGCTACTCTGTGGTGCTAAACGCGAACCAGCCGGTCAAGAACTATTGGATTCGTGCTCCCATGGAACTTCAACATTCGTCCGATAATAAGAACTGCGAGTCCTATTTTTCGATCTCATTGCGTCGGTTGCCTAATATTGCAACTTAAAGTGGACACTAAGAATGTTTATGCCGTCCTCCACTACAGTGGTGCTCCTGCAGCCGAGCCCACGACTACGCCTGGCACTGGTACTGGTACATTGCTCCAGGAGCATCTACTCGCACCCATCGTCGATCCCGGTGCACCCGGAGGTAACGTTCCCGCCGACAGGACTATCGATCTGCGATTCACCCGTAACACCAACGGTCAAACGGAGGTTAGTCTCGGTCGAAAACCTTCCTCATGACATATCTTCTGAACTAATCCACAGTGGACCATCAACGACATTCGCTACGAGTCGCCTGATCTTCCTACCCTCCTCAACATTGTTGCCAATGGTTTCAGTGCAGAATCACAGTTTACCACTCACGAGCATACTTTCGTGCTTGAAAAGGATAAGATTATCGATCTCGTCATTCATGGCTCAGCCAACGGTCTGTCGTATGCCTTTCCTTTCTGTTTCTATTGATTGACACATTTGATCTTCAGGTCACACTCAGTAAGCCTGCCTACCTTTATATATTTTCCAACTAACATCGTACTTGATTATCTTTTCAGCCCGTTCCAGTGAGTATTTTGCGATCGATATTTCTTGCGATACTAGCTAACATCAACGGCAGTCTCCACGGCCACGCATTCGATATCATCCAAGGAGAATCAGGTCCAGTCAACTATGTAAACCCACCTCGCCGCGACGTAGTTGGTGTCAAAGGTAAAATTGATGTCCAAGTCACTCAAAAACGATACTCACGCTTTCGCCGCAGGCTCCACTGTCATCATCCGATTCAAGACTGACAACCCTGGGCCATGGTAATTATCAAATTCCCTCTAATTTGTTTATTCATATATATTTACGATCTTTGAACAGGTTCCTCCATTGCCGTACGTCTTTTACCCCATCTGGTGATCCACTGACCTAACCTTCCGTGCTCCTCTTACTTTTAGACATCGGTACGTTCCCTCTTTGTTTTGAATCTCGTGAACAAGTATTGAAAAAATTCTTTCAGACTGGCATCTCGAGGCAGGCTTGGCTGTTGTCTTTGCTGAGGCACCCGGCGCGCAACGCACTGGACCCCAATCCCAGATCATCAAGCAGTCATGGCTGGACCTCTGTCCCATCTATCAAGCCCTACCTCCTGCCTTCCAGTAGACAAGCCGCAGCTATCAGCACCTTACCTAGAATATCAACTACTATATCTCATATCTCATTCCAAATACAAAACACTTTCATTATAACCCAACCACACCTGCTCTGCAGAAAGATGGGATCAACGGTCATAAACGAGAGCAAAAACTGACATGATCAAAACCATATAATGCGACGACTGAGGCCTGTATTATATTGCGTGGTGACTTTTGTGCGTATGTTTCCACATTATACTCCACTGATACCAATGTCAACTGCTGCCAACGTCAGTTGTGATTTTACTTTCCACTGATTCACTTAATCCTGTTCTACGCTGGGAACGACGGGGCAAAAACGAGTGCAAGATGGCATCGACGTGCCACTGATACCAACGTTCGCCCAGGTGTGTCGGTCTCGCGTTAGTACGCGCTGTCTCGCTACAGGAGACGGAGCTGCATATCATCACGCCCCTCCCGCACCACATTCTTGCGCGCTCGCGTATACTCGTGGCATGTGATCGACGTGCCACTGATACCATCGTCATTACTATTAGTGATTTGATTTGATTTTTTACTTGATGCATCGCCGTTCACGCTTAGAACGACTATTCAGTGACGAGTGCAAGAACTGATGAGTGTTATTAGATCAGATTTCTATAGTATCTAAACGAGGGTGTAGATAACTCCTGGTGGGCTTCCCATGTGATCACTCAGATGTCGATAGCATTGCATTCGAGTAGAACCAAACCGTTCTGGAAAAGCAGTATGGTCAACGACAGTAATTTAGACTTCATATAATTACTCACAGATTTGTTGTGATGGCAGCATGCAGTTTGACCATGGCAAGAACCGCCTCCAACAGCAGCGATATTGAGAGGTGCGCATTCATCTGGGTCAACAGGTGAGCCCATCACTTTGTCTGCCTCTGATCTGATAAACGTAGCTGCTTACAATCGACAGGAACGTTAGTTCCCTGAGCACCAAGGAGAGCGGCAATGAAGTTATGGCGAATATCATCCTTGCTGTAGTTCACGCTCTCAGTCTGTGAAATCGATCGTGAGTCAGAATGTGATAGTCATCACTCAAGGTGGCGTACCTTCTCCTTGCGGTTGCAGCAAAAGCTGTCCCCAGTGCTGCACTTGGGGTCATGATCTGGAGTAGGAGCTGCGATAGCGAGGAGTGGCAGAGCAAGGAGAATGACAGTTGAGAGACGGGGAAACATTGCTGTGAATGAGAGTGAGTTTGAGTAAACGATGTGGGATGATGGATATGAAGGCAATGGTGTTCTTGTGTTCATTGCAAGCTTTTTATACCACTCTTCATGTGTTGTGTCGTATTATGTCAACCTCGTAAGAGCTATTTTTTGGACAATAATAATTTTAGAGAATGGAGGTGTGTTTTACGATCAATCGAGTTATTCGGTTGCGCTGTATTTTC